>QEOT01003206.1:96006-160012 GCA_003123785.1 Pterocarya stenoptera
AAATTCGAATTCCTGAAGTGCGTACGTGGCTGCCAAAATAAGTCTCAAGATTTAGGCGATTTTTCTATGCGAGAATCATGAAGATATTAGGGTTTCTTTTCTACCCTATATAAGGATATCATTAGGAGGCTGAAAAAGAGGAAAAAAAGGAAAGAATTTAATTGTCATGGCCGCCGTTTGCTTTACCTTTCTCTTGAGATTTTTGTTGTCCATTATATTTATGGGTAACTAAATTCTCAAGTAGGGATAGGGATGAACTTGCACATTAGATGGTATTTGTAATTTATTTTTTATTTATGTATTTGATTTTCAATTACTAAAACTCTTTTGTTTTATCATTCTCAATTCATCGTTGATGTTCTCTTCTCCAAATAATCATAGAATTTATTTTGTCTATGGATTCAGTCATGCTTTTTCTATTGAATGGATTAGCTCTTTGATTATGTTTGGATCAATTATTTATCTATATTGATTTAATTCTTTGCTGCAATATCGCTTCCTGAGTATATTGTCGTCGTTGGATTTTCTCAATAGTGATAATAATTTACGTATTTTAAAAGTGATGAATGATTCTTCATAGGGTTACATTTGGTTTAATCTTGGTTTATAAATCTATATCTTCCGATTGGAAATTTTGGAATTGAGTTTCCAATTGAGTTATCCAATGAATCAAGAATAATTAAAATACCGGATTTGTGCAAGAGATTCCTGACGCTCTACTGTTTGTCAAATTTAAGTACTTCTTCTGTTAATCACTTTGCTTCACTTTAATTTACATTTAAAATTAACTTTGTTCTCCATTGATTACTTAATATTTTTTCTTAGTTTCTTTGTATTCTTCTACTATTCTTTTAATTTGTCTCTCTGTGGAATCGACACCCCAAAGCTTTGCTACAACTACCGCGTTATTCTTTGGGCGTAATCAGTCTTACGAAGAAAGCTGGTTTCCTCAAGATCATTTCAATGAATGACGCAATTAGCATCATAAGATGGAGACTTGAAATCTGCAGCCCATGCACTCCAAATGCTAGGCTCCCAAAAGTTGGTAGGATAGGCATGTCCCAATCACTTTTTGAGAGAGCACTAACAAATAAAGTTGTTACTTCCAGGACAATAATGATAGCAGGACTTGCAATGCAAGGTCATGGAGAAGAAGCAATATAGATTTTCAATGATATGGAGGCATGACGAGATGTATGAAATAGAACCAGTCATCAAGCATTAAAGTTGAGGAAAGATGGTTCAAGCACTAAAGCATCGCTATCTATGTCAAAATAGGACTTGTTACTGGCCAAGACCAAAGTGCATATAGTGAAAATTTGGCAAACTCACAGTGGCCTGCTGGTGCATGGTACTAAGCTTAGTCATTAAATGTTAGAAGAGCCTACCACCTTTGTTCGTCGTGGTAAGTTTGGCCATGGAACCCACTGCCAGAGGATAATAGAAGGCAAGCCCTTTGCTCGCTCACTATAGCTTGGCTTGCCATAGAAGTTCAATGCAGACCATAGGAGCATCTATCTTGTGTAACATGTTTCGCTACCACTTTGGATAATGAGAGGAGCTCAAAGAATCCACGGCGACCAAACAGCATGAAACGCTTAGTTCCTACCATTCCATCTCTCGAGCACCACACGACATGCTTTAGCCATATGTCAGGTTCACACCAACAGTTGATGGAAACTACTCGCTCTCGAGCATAAGCCCCACGTGAATGCCTCAAGCCTTTGCCACACTCCGGCGGGACCATTTAGGACTGTAAGTCTTCAACATATAGTTTGGATTATCTACACTAACTTGTTTGGCCTTTGGTAAAGACAGAGCAGTACAGTCGAGTCCTTCCTCCAGGCACAACAACGCTGGTGAGCCCTACCTCTCGGCAATGTAGATGAGCCCCACCTCTTGACACGACAGTGTGGTTCAACCTCTCCTTCCACAAAGCCGAGTCTCTAGGCTTGCACGGTGACAAGGACAATAACGGTCTCTTGGCTATTCCAACCCTTGCCCACAAAGTCGTCCCTAGACTCATACAAGTCTCTCGCCACGGGGATAAAGGGGGAAAACAGTCACTTGGCTGGTTCAACCATCAACTGCGCAAAGTCGAGCCCTAGACTTGCACCACAGATAAAGGGGGAAGACAATCCCTTGACAACCTCGACCGTCACCTACAAAGCCGGCATTGCGTTTAATGGGCAATGACAATCCCTTGACTACTATGGCCCACTCCTACCAAGTTGAGTCCCTAGACTTGCATGGCTAGACTCACACAGAGGTTCGAGGACGATGATGGTCCCTTGGCTACTTTGACCCCTGACGCCAAATTCAAGTCCCTAGACTCGCATGGCGAACCACAATGATAGTTCGTTGACTACTTTGGCCCTCGCCCTCAAAGAGCAATGATAGTCCTTTGACTACTTCGTACCACAACCACCATTGCATGCACGTGCCCTTGCACTCATGCTATAATTGCTGCCAAGCAGGTTACACTCTGGGGTCCACAATTGCCTTGTGTATATTACTTTCAGGAATGAGTCGACGAGCTCGAAAAATTGCCTAAGATGGACATAAGGGGTTGACTGGCTCCTTAGCCATCTGGCGTAGGTTACAACAAGCAAACTCTAAATGTTGACACCAACAACAAATCACCTAAGGGAAAAGAATCCACTAGCATCAATAGCAATGAAAACAGAAGAAAGCGCTAACGCCAGGATCATTAAAATATCCAACCACGAGCTATCTACATTCTTGTTAATTAAGAGATCCCCAAGTCTATCTTGATAAACAAGCCAGCCTTAAGAATCTATGGGCATCTATTGGGGGTAAAAGTACCAGGCCCAAAATAGCATTCCAAGCCCAGTTCATTGGGTAACCCTCGTCAAAGGTAGAAGGGAGAAGAAAGGCAAGGGTGACAAGACAAGGCAAAGCATCTGGGCTCAGAAAATGAAGTCAGACATACAAAGAGAGATGGTGATGTGACATAAAGCTGACATTCCTTACCAACCAAGCCCTCAATAAAAGGGGGCTCTCCTACCCAAAGAAAGCAGGATGGAAGAGAGAGAGAGGCTCTAGGGAAACTTTGGCTAGATCACTAAAAGGGCTCCTTCAATCTCTCCATCAAAGATTCCAGAGATATTATCTTCTTTAGGCTAAATGGGTCATTGACTCCATTGTACAGTGAGACATGAGAGACTGCATAGTGGATTTGCCTTCCAAATGACTGGTGGACTTCGACTCCTTACGAAACCATGTAACCACCATGTGTCTCATTCTCTTTTTACATTTCTTGTATTCATTTATCATTTATTGCTATGAGCGTACATATGGTCACCGTGCCAATGCTCCAAATTGTTATCGTGGGCTCCAGATTGCATCTTTACGACCTGAATCAGCATCGTGGGTCATAGATGATTCTTTCTCCCGTTCCAACCTGTTTGGTGGTTTTTATTCCTCACAAAAAGTGTAGTAAAATAATAACTCTATTATAACTTACGATGTCTGGGGGAGACTTCCGCCTAGATTTTTCGTTTCTATTCAGTCTATTTCTCAAAAAGTCTATTTTCCTTGTATAAGTTTCTTTCCAGCCGTAGGAACATTGATTTGCGAAACGAAATCCAAAACCATACAAAATATCTCCTTGAGATAAGTTTAATCGAAATTGATAGTGTTTTGTAAATAAGAAAATTTAGAGTGCAATTATGACTTTGTAGTGGAATAAGTAATATTAATAAAGATTGTATTAGATTAGTTATGGGATAATGAGAAACTTAAGACCTTTAGGAGCTAAATTTTCTTTTGCCCTTGTGTTTGACCTTATCCGTATGATATCCCAAGTTAATACAAGAGTTTAAAAGAAGTTTTTATTTTTCTTTTTAAAAATGTGTAGCTATTGAAAAAGGAGTAACATGCTACGTACTTAGCCGCGCGTCCTTTATCTACACTTGTAGGCATGAACTTAGGAGACGTGTGAATCAAAGTCGGTAGGGGGCAACTTGAGGTTGCTTTTCTACTTGGGGGCAATCATAGTAGGTCTCTACCTATTGGGAACTGGACAGGATCAGGAGGTTAGACTGAGGAAATCCCAGACGTTTTCTCATGAGCAATAATCGATATCCCATGTTACTAAATAATTTAATGAATCTTTGGATTGTTAATATTATTAATTTAAACCAAATACATATTCAGACTCAAAACGCGGAATTAGTACATATCAAACTATTTAGATATTTAGTATCTAACCTTTTACAAATGGCTTGAATAGAAGATTTCTGTGATAAAATCAAATTTTCAAATGTTATACACCTTTCCTTCCTTATAATATATATATATATATCAATTCATATCAATTCGAAGTATTTTATCCGTTAATTTTTCTGTACTGATTAGCAAATTAATTACTAAAGAAAATATTTGAGATAAAACACATAATCTGCTATAAATAATGCCATCTACCAACAGTATTTTTGTTTTGTAGTCTTGAAGCTTATAAGAAATAAGGATGCGTTTATTGGGAAAAGAAAAGTGGCAAATACAGCCACCAACCACCAACCAGCCTGCATCCAACGCCGGCCTACCATCACCAACAAGCCACCCAACGCCAATTGTCATTATACTCCGTATCTCACGTTTTTATTTTTATTTTTTATTTTTTAATAGGGAAGAAAACTTCATTTCAACAAGACATAAAATCTTAGGAAAGTGTACAATAGTGTTGATCAATGAGAATTACATTCTCAATGAAAGAGGGAACACTTTTCTACCAAATATTCATATCTTCAATAGACCATGCATGTCTAGCACGTCTAGGAGAAGCCTCATTAGTTGATTTGTTGCTTTGTTGTAGTGTGCAATGAGGAAATCTTAGCATCAGGTTTTTAATGTCAGCCACCAATTTTCTGATTGAAGCTTTTGATTCAGCCACCTTGTTGACTTCCTCCACCAAGAACAAGCAATCACTTTCAATAATCAGTTTAGAAATACCAATATTTAAACAAAGTTGTAATCCTCTCAATGAAACCATTGCTTCTACTTGCTGCCAATAATCCTCTCAATAATCTGTGCTCTAGTTCCAGATGCACATATTCTACTCTACTTGCTGCCATTAGAACCTCGCCTACATGATTCCTTAAAATAGCATCCAATCCATCTTTATTCAACTCAAAAAAGAGGGCCCCATCTATATTGAGTTTGAGGAAATCCTGAAGAGGTGGAGACCACCTATGCTGCAGCTTCTTCGAACCAGGAAGTCCCCTATGACACAGCACAATATATGCCCTCAACATCTTTGGAAAAGCAAATCCAATGACTTGTTGTGTTGGAAAAGAGATTTGGTCATGGACCATCTTATTCCTCCTAAACCGAAAGCCCCAAGCCATAAGGAAGAAGTCTGTTAATTTATTAACTGAACCCTTGAAGAAAATTTCCATTGCAATTGAAATGAATGAACTGAAATGGAAATTGTGTTGTAAGACAACAAATTTTTTAACCCAAATCTCGTGAACATGGGGGCATAACAACAAAGCATGGGTTAAGTCTTCCATCTAGTGTTGACAAAAACAACATTGTCCACTTATATCCATCTTTCTGTTAATAAGATTGGCCTTAGAGGGCAGATTTTCCTTCCATACTCTCCAAGCAAAAACTTTGACCTTATGAGGGATTTTTAAATTCCAAAGATCATTCCAGAATTTCTTCATTAGAGCACCATTCAAGGGTTCCCCACAATCAGACACTAAGCAGGTTTTAAAGAACCTGTAGGCACTTTTAACAGAGTAGTTGCCTAACTTTTCATGCTCCTACATCCATTTATCCATATCACCTGAGGTATTGGGAGCAAGTACTCTTAGAACAATCTCTGCAATTCTGGGATTGAATAGAGCTCTGACTTTTGACAAATCCCACTAGTTGGTACTAGGATCAATTAAGGTAGACACCTGATTTTCTAGTTGACTAGCTTGCTCCTCCCTCTGGTTTCTACTTTCAGCACACAAAACCTGCCTTAGATTTCAAATCCCAGGGATCCAAGAATCTCTTAGAATGTGAATTGATCTTCCATTTTCCACATTCTATTGACCACTTTTCACAAGTAAGTTTTTGGTTTCCCATATTCCTCTCTAAGCATAGGAGGGGCTGCAACTTAGGGAAGCTTCCAAAAGGTTTCCATCAGGGAAGTATCTAGCCGCATATATCTTATGGAATAAGCTCTCTTTATTCTGCAATAATCTCTAAGCTTGTTTTGCCAGCTAGCCATATTGAAAATCTCAAGATCCTTAAACCCCATCCCTCCAACAGATTTTGATTGGCACATTCTCTTCCAGCTTGTCCAATGCACCCTCTTTTTCTCATTTTTTTGACCCCACCAATATCTAGCCATCATACTTGTAATCTCAAAACAAAGCTTGTCTGGGAGCTTGAAACAACTCAAGGCATAAGATGGAATTGCCAAAGCAACAGCCTTGAGAAGGATCTCCCTTCCTCCTTGGGAAAACATATTACCATTCCACCCTTGCAACTTCAACCAAACTCTGTGTTTTATATCAGGAAAAGTAGTGGTTTTAGACCTGCCTATCAATGGGGGCAGTCCTAGATATTTTTCATATTCTTGCAGTTGGGATGAGCTCCACAGGTTCATAATGGTCTGCCTCTTCTCCAAGTCTACATTTGCATTGAAAACCATTGAGGTTTTCTCCTTGTTCAACTGTTGTCCTAAAACCTCTTCATACTGTCTAAGCAAATTTTAAAGATTAGTGGTCATGGCCACATCTACAGTACAGAAGATCAAGGTATCATCTGCAAAAAGTAGATGATTAAGCTTAGCGGCCCCATGACAGATTTGGATACCAGGGACAACTCTAGAAATCTCAACTCTTTCGAAAGGCTAACCAATCATTCTGTGCATAAGAGGAACAGGTAAAGAAAAGTGAGATCTCCTTGCCTCAAGCCTCTTGAGGGAACATTATATCGCGTATCTCACGTATTTTATCAACATTATATTTAAGACAGCTTGTAAAACAAAAAATTGATTGTTCGTCATTTATACAACTATTTAGAAACATATTTATTATTTTATTTTTAATTTAATTTTTATATGGTGGAATTAAAGAAAATATTATTTTATTATATATAGAATTATGAATTAGTTGTATCTCTAGCACTTATATATAAATAAATAAGACAAATGCAAACTTATTAAGTTATTGCGGCACACCCTATCCAATTCCTTCCTAATGTCAATAAATTATGGTGGAAGTTATAGCTGAGAGAAAAAAACCCACCGAAATATTTATTTCTTAGGTTGGATTGATGTCTATATAACTGTTGGCTGTGGGTGTTCTCCGCCTATATGGTATAACCTTCTATTTCCTAATTTGTAGCATATTTAGACAAGTTAATTGTTATTATGACATAATTAAACACACGTACATGACATTCTGGTTAGAGTACTCTAGTATGCTTAGTTTCCAAGAAACGATATTTGTATTCGTATAGTGCGTAAACACCACATAATTCTTTTAAAAAGAGTAAGTAAATAGAAGGCTCACATAGAAAAAATTAATTTTTTAATAGTGGACCCTACTCTTTTGAAAAAGGATTGCATGAAGCTCACGTACTCCACGAATGTATCTAACATTATTCTTAATTTCCACTATCTTAATTGCATGTGGTAGGTACATCAGCACATCATCTTAATTTGTTCACTCCTAGCTATCAACAAGCCGCAAACAAATGCATTAATGCGCCTGAAAATTTTAAATTATTTAGTTTTTATTGCCATGACTTTTGTAATTGTTTGAAACTCATACAAGCAAAATTATAGTCATTTAAGGTAAGAAAGATGTTGTGGCTCAATAGAAGCAAACAGCTTCCTTAATACATGCGTTATAGATTTATGGTTATTTAAAAGTAATAATGGATGATATGACTCCAAAGAAGCAAAACTATTCCTTCCATATGTTATAATAATATAGATAGCCGCGGGCTCGTCCTAGTTATCGGCTGCGTTTACGTACTCTTCATTTACTAGAGCGTATGGTGTTCTTTGACTAGTTTATGAGCTAAGAGTACACCAAAATTATCAATTTCATTTATTATTTCTTGTTCCTATTCTAATTTCATAACAAAACAGAAAATATTTATACTTATTGAAGGATATATACGTATTAATATTAGGTATTTTATTGAACATATAACATGAAGAGGTGTAATTAATATTGCCCTATAAATAACTTAGCAATATTAATGAAGCTCTTGTTCATGACTCCAAAATGGCAAACGATACAAGTGATGTCCCTAAATTACATATCGAAACTGTGCAGACTGTGTCTCCAATGACGGTGACCGATGATCAGCGACGAGCTCGCAAAGTGCTGGCCATGGAGGACCCTCTCGTCTCCGGAATTATTCTCAATCGTCTTCACGTGCTTCTTTATTACAACAATGTGAGTGAGGATGATTCCGGATGGTTTTTTGCTGGTTGGTCAAGGGAGTCACTCGCTAGAGCATTGTCAGAGCAGCAGCCATTGCTTGCCGGAAGGCTCCGTCGTGTGGAGGATGGCGATGGAGAGTTAGAAATTGTGTGCAATGATAGTGGCGTTAGGCTCATCGAGGCACGCATTGCTATGACTTTGTCAAGCTTTCTTGAATTGAAGGGAAAGGAAAGGGAAGAAGCAGAAGCTCAGCTTGTTTCTTGGAAGGATATTGACGAACAAAATCCTCAGTTCTCTCCACTGTTTTACATTCAGGTAAGTGAAGCAGCTTACATTATAAATTTAAAGGGGACAAAGGGAACACGTTGTAATAATATGTCTTAACTATTTTGGTAGTTATGTCAGAATGCATATGTATGTTAAAGTGAGCTACGGGCCTACTTTGGGGCTCTCTATTTTTAGTTTTTTTTTTTTTTTTTTTTTTTAAGAAAAATCTGATAAATTGTGGAATTTCAACAGGTGACAAACTTCCAGTGTCGGGGATACTCAATTGGGATTAGCTGTAGCCTTCTTCTGGCAGACCTGTTGGTGGTGGAGAACTTCCTCAGTAGTTGGGCAATCATACACCGTACTATTGTTTCGAACATTAAGGAATCCAAAAAACCCTTGTTTTACCTCCCGAATCTTAAAAAACATCTTTGTTCCACGACCACCAAAATTAGCTCCGTCCCAAGAAAGTGTTTTGGCCAAACTTTGCACTTTAGAGTTACTGCTGAAAATGCAAGTTTGGACAGATCAGAAATGTGCAACTCACTTGCACTGCTTTGTGTTGAAGAAAGCGAGAGCAGGCTGGCTATCAGAATGGCCTCGGAGTTCTATTTGTTTGTGAAAGAAAGCTTTGAGGTTATCAAAGTGGAGAAGTGCGCAAACCGTACTGGACTTACTAGGCAACAATTGAGCCTCAAGAGTAAAATAACTTTTGCCGATTGGGATGATTTAGGGGCCAAGGAGCTAGAATTTCGTGATGGAAATAAGCCCCTGCATGTTTCGTGTTGGATGGGATCAACTTGCCCTATTGGAGTGGTTATGGCAATCCAATCTCCTAATGAAGCCACACTTGGAATCAACATTTTGGTCTCCATACGGCCTAATGCTGCCACTGAACTTTGAAACGGTTTCTGTTTTCAGAATTTATATTCATGTTACATTTTTATATGAAAATTCTCCGTCCAAATATGCTAGCTACCCATAACTTTATTTGGCCAGAATTTCATGTGAATGCTTAGTGATTAGTAAAGTGATATGTAATTTTTATTTGAATAAGTTAAGGGGTTTATTCTCACCTTGAATAATGAAATATTCACTACAAGAAATCAGGATTTTCTCGGTGATTTTTAAAGCGTAGCAATTAAAATCGCTGCAAAAAGTTGTTTTTTCCGTCGATTTCCAAATTGCCATAGCGTCTAACATCACATTCAATACTCGTATGCTAGGGGGTTCACTATTTCCTTTATTGCGGCGCTTTAGTTTGCTTTTGTGAAGATTTGAATCGCTGGAAAAGAAAAAAAAAACAGTTGTGACACTGTGATTTCCATCGGCATGCATTGTGTGGGGCGCCAAATCACCAAATCCTTTTATTTTTCCCCTGAACACCCTTCTGCAATTCGACGAACCCATCAAACTCGAGCTTCCCTCCACCTAGCATATAGCTTTTGGCCCATTTTCACTATCCCATTTTCCCAACGATTCTGTTTTCAGAATTTATATTCATCTTACATTTTTATATGAAAATTCTCCGTCCAAATATGTGTCATGTGTGGATCTGGGTTGAAGAAGCAAGCAGCAGCCGTGTTAAGACTCAGCAAGCTAACGGTATTAACAACCATGCGAAACAGTGCGTATGGTGTTAATAAAACGGTGCGCAGCATGGGGGTTTAGTTTTAATGGAACGGTTCGATTCGTATTAGTTGAAGGTTATAAGATTGCTACTGCATGGCGTCGTTTCCAAGTCTTGATTAAATAGGAGAGTTTTTCCTTGAGTCAGTAAGTCGGTTACTTCTGTTAATAATTCCTATAAAAAGGAACGTATCGGTATGTAGAAGGAGTTGAAGAATTAAGTGAAGTCTGGTCTGTAAGGAGCTTAGGGATTGCTCGAAAATCTCATTACTTTTGTAAGATTGTGATTCTACTCTTGGCACTTGATTGTGTGATTAATTCAATTGAGGTTTTCATAGATTGTGTTGTTTTGTGCACTCTGCACTTGTGTTCTTGTGATTCTGGTGCGAGCTTTCTTAAGGAGCAGCAAGGAGGTACGTGACAATTGGTATCAACAGTAGGAGATCCTTACAACAGAGGTCGTGATGGCAGAAGGAACGCGTGGTGCATTGAAAGGTCAACACGATGCATTCCAGGAGACAGTGCATTCAAAGCTTGAACATCATCAATAAGCTATTACTGGAATAACATAAAGGTTAGATCATGTTTCCGATATGTTAAGATCTGTTGTTGAATCGGTGAATGAAATGTCTAGAATTGAGAGGAAGTGCATAGAGATAGAGATAGAGATCATGCACCTAGGAATCAGGAGGAAAGAGGTGGTTTTCATAAGAGTTTTAGGTTGGATTTTCCTCGTTTCAGTGGTCTGGATCTTGCGGGATGGATCTTTAAGGCTAATCAATACTTTGATTCCTTTCAAGTACCTTTCCATCAGAAATTAATGGTAGCTTCGCATCATATGGAAGCTTAGGCATTGGTGTGGTACCAAAATGCTTTGGATTCTGGTCAATTTAATACTTGGGAGACCTTGGTGGTTGCTATGTAAGGTAGATTTGGACCATCAGCATTTGATGATCCAATGGAGGCATTAACTAGACTTAAATAGACTAGTTCTGTTAGCTTGTACACCACACAGTTTGAAGCATTGTCTAATAGGCTTAAAGGCTTGTCAGAGAGACATAAAATGAGTTGTTTTATCAGCAGATTGAAGGATGACATTAGAATTCCTGTTAAAATTTTTAATCCAATGAATTTGGGAGCTGCCTTCAGTTTGGCCAAGCTACAAGAAGAGTATGTCTTGTCTTTGAGGAAACCTTGGAAGCCAATTGGCCATTATAGTGATAAGTGGCCAGTCAATCAAGCTGGACATAAGGTTCCAATTAATGAAGGGAATAAGAATTTTCCTCCCTGGAGGAAAGTGAATTCTTCTCTTATGGATGAGAAGAGGAGAAAAGGATTATGTTTTCATTGTGAGGAAAAGTGGAATCTGAATCATGTCTGTAAAAAAACCAAGGCTTATTTCATTCAAGCTGATTTCGAGGACTTGCAACAGTCTGAGAGTGAGGAGCCTATATGTATTGAAGATACATCACATGATTCTGTAGATGCTGATGCCTTAGAAGTGTCTGTTAATGCTATTTCTGGTTCTCTTAGTGCGAATGCTATGAGATTACATGGCTATGTAGGCTCTTGTGCTATTTTGTGGATCCTTTAGTAGTCCAGGATGCTAAGTTGATGGTTCACCAAGCCTCTAGTCTGCAAGTAAGTGTGGCGAATGGAGAAAAGCTTTTGAGTCAGGGCAGTGGAGTCGAGGACTTTAGGATTCAAGGCTTAAAATTTTCTGTGCCTTTCCATGTTTTAGCATTGGGTGGTTGTGATGTAGTCCTCGGGGTTCAATGGTCAAGGACATTGGGTTTTATTACTTGGAATTTTGTAGATATGTCTATGAAATTTGAGTGGGGGGGTCAAATGGTAAGCTTGCAAGGCTTAAATTCTGCTAGTGTACAGAAGATGTCTGGTGTTACAGGATTCAAGCCACATTTTGTGAGTAAACAAGGATGGTTGCTACAATTGATGCTTGTTGAGCAGCAACCTGTGGGAAATTGTGTAGAAGGACCAATCGCTAAATTACTTAAAGAGTTCAGTGAGGTATTTGCTGAACCTGTTGGGTTGCCCCCAAGGAGAGCTTTCGATCATCCAATCATTCTTAAAGAGGGTGTTTCCCCTATTTCCGTTAGACCATACAGGTATCCTCATTACCAAAAATCTAAGATTGAGAAAATTGTCCATAAATTGCTGCAATCTGGTGTAGTTAGGCCTAGCCAAAGTCCATTTTCTTCTCCTGTGTTGTTGGTGAAGAAAGCTGATGGTACTTGGCATATGTGTATCGACTATAGAGCCCTAAACAAGGAAACAATTAAAGATAAATTTCCTATTCCTGTTATAGATGAATTACTTGATGAATTATTTGGGACTAAAATTTTTTCTAAGTTGGATTTAAGAGCTGGTTACCACCAGATTCGTGTGAGGGAAGAGGACATTCCAAAGATAGCTTTTAGAACTCATGAGGGCCATTATGAGTTTCTTGTCATGTCATTTGGCCTTACTAATGCCCCGGCCACATTTCAAGGCTTAATGAACCACATTTTCAAACCTTTTTTGAGAAGGTTTGTCTTGATTTTTTTTTATGATATACTCATATACAGCAAGGATATTGCTGAACATTTGTTGCATGTAAGGGCTGTCTTAGATACTTTGAAACAGCATACTCTTTATGCCAAAATGTCTAAATGCAAGTTTGGAGTGCTTAAGATTGAGTATTTGGGTCACATTATTTCTAGGCATGGGGTACAAACAGATCCAACAAAAACTGCAGCTATGGTTAATTGGCCTATTCCTAAAACCTTGAAGTCTTTAAGAGGATTTTTAGGACTAACAGGCTATTACAGAAAATTCATTCAGGGGTATGGATCTATAGCAGCTCCCTTAACAGAATTATTGAAGAAAAATTCTTCTTCTTTTTTTTTTTTTTTTTTTTTTGAGTGATAAGGCTGCTGTTGCATTTGAACTTTTGAAGAAAGCTATTAGCACTCCTCCTGTGCTGAGATTGCCAGATTTCACTAAAGTCTTCACCATCGAGTGTGATGCTTCTGATGTGGGACTTGGGGCAGTCTTGATGCAAGAGTCTCAACCCATAGCTTTTTATAGCAAAGCTTTGAAGGGACAAGCCTTGCTATTATCAACATACGAAAAGGAATTTTTGGCTTTAGTTTCGGCTGTTCAGAGATGGAGACCTTATCTGTTAGCCCATTCCTTTAAGATCAAAACTGATCAACAAGCTCTTAAGTTTTTGGTGGAACAGAAAATTGGTACTGAGGCACAACATAAATGGGTTTCTAAACTCATTGGTTGTGATTTCACAGTGGATTATAAAAACGGTAAAGAAAATTTGGTTGCAGATGCTCTTTCCAGGCAGAATGAGGAAGTAGCTGCTGTGGTTGCTATGATCTCTTTTCCCACTCCCTTGTGGATTGAGGAACTTAATGGTAGTTATTCCTTATGTCCTGAGTATGTTGATTTAGTTCCTAAATTACAGCAGGGTCCAAAGCATTTTTCTGTTCAGCAAGGGTTGTTACTCAGAAAAGGAAAATTGGTTGTGGTTCCCTCTTCATCAATTCTTTCTAAGATACTATAATATATTCATGACAATCCCCAAGCTGGTCATGTGGGATATCACAAGACTCTTCAAAGGGCACGAAGGGATTTTTGGTAGCCTGGTATGAGGAAAGATGTGAGGAAGTTGGTCAAGGAATGTGAGACTTGTCAAGTCAGTAAGAATGAGAATGTGAAGTACCCTGGCCTATTGCAGCCCTTACCTGTTCCTAACTCTCCATGGTTAGATATATCCATGGATTTCATTGAGGGCTTACCTCTTTCTAATGGGTTTTCTGTAGTCTTGTCTAGGGCTGCACACGGTCCGGTCCGGTCCGGTAATGGACCGAAGGTTTTCAGTCCATCAATTGGACCGGATCGGACTGGACCGAACCCCCAAAGGGACCGGACTGGACCGGTAGCTTTCGGTCCAGTCTGGTCCGGTCCTATCCATTCGGTTCGACCTCTTTTTTTTTTTTTAAATCAATCAATAAAAAAAATTATTTACAATGCTAAATTAAACTAAGTGACTTATTAATGTGGATTATATAACAAACTCAACAAAAAAATATTTTATATAGCCAATGATAATAAATTAGATAAAAATTACATTATTGATGATGTTAATTGTTACTTTATTACTAACTTAAAGTATGTTTAATGCATAATGAGCCATATATAACTTTTAACATTTTGTATATGAAGCAATAAGCATGAATAATTTAATTATTCATACATATTATATCCATAATTAAGAAAGATACATACTTAACATACTATTATAAATAAGAATAAAATATTTAATTATACATACTATTATAAATTTATAAATTATACATATATTATAATTTATACTATAACGCTTAATACTTAATAATATTAGTAATACATTAAAGAATATATTAATACATTGATACTAAATATATATAGTGATAGACTTATAGTGATTAGTTATTATGAATCATGATTAGTATAAATTATAATTATATAATAGTATTACTGTATTAGTATAAAGTATTAGACTATTAGTAATATAGTGTAGCTATATATTAGTAATATTAGTATAAGTATAACTATAGTATAATTTATGATTCTAATACTATAATGACAATTATAGTATAACTATATAATAGTATTAGTATAAAGTATTAGACTATTAGTAATATAGTATAGGCTATAGGCTATAGCTATATATTTGTAATATAACAACTAATATAATTATTAGTATAACTATATAATAGTATTAGTATAAAGTATTAGACTATTAGTAATATAGTAGGCTATAGCTATATATTAGTAATATTAGTATAAGTATAATTGTATAAGTATAACTATAATCTATAGTTCATAGTTATAACTATATATTAAATCATTATAACTTATACTAATATATAATATAGTTATAATAAATCACTATAATATGGTATAACTAAACTAATATAACTATTAGTATAACTATATAATAGCATTAGTATAAAGTATTAGACTATTAGTAATATAGTATAGGCTATAGCTATGTATTAGTAATATTAGTATAAGTATAATTGTATAAGTATAACTATAATCTATAGTTAATAGTTATAACTATACTAAATCATTATAACTTATACTAATATATAATATAGTTATAATAAATCACTATAATATAGTATAACTAAACTAATATAACAACTAATATAACCATTAGTATAACTATATAAATTTATAATAGTATTAATAGTCTATACATAATTATAATATAGTATAATTATATATAAAAAATATATAAAAAATATATAGAAATATATTCGGTCCGGTCCGGTCTGAAAAACAGCTGGACCATGGACCGGACCGAATTCATTCGGTCCAAAAAAAATTGGACCGGACCGAACCGGACCAAATTCGGTCCGGTTCAGTTCGGTCCAAAATGACCGGTCCGGTCCTGTTTTCTCGGTCCAGACCGACAGATGCTCACCCCTAGTGTTGTCTGTAGTGGACATATTGACAAAATTTGCTCATTTTTTTGCACTCTCCCATCCTTACACAGCTATTAAGGTAGCTAATGTATTTTTTAATGGGGTTTTCAAATTATATGGGTTACCTCGTTCTATAGTCTCGGACAGGGATGCAGTCTTCACAAGTTCTTTCTGGAAGCAGTTGTTCCTCTTGCAAGGTGTTTCCTTGGATTTTACATCCTCCTACCATCCTTAATCTGATGGATAGACAAAAGCATTGAATAAATCCTTGGAGGGGTATTTGAGATGTTATTGCAGTCAACAACCAAAGGAGTGGACTTCATGGATGGCTCTGGCTGAGTGGTGTTATAACACGACTCATCATTCTTCTATTCAATTCACTCCTTTTGAGGCCCTTTATGGTTATGGTCCTCCTAAACTCCTTTCTTATGTCCCTGGCATCTCCTCTAATGATGCTGTGGATAAGCAGTTAAGGACAAGGGATGAATTGCTAAGTTTATTGAAAGATAATATGAAAAAGGCACAGCATAGGATGAAGTTTTTTGCTGATAAAGGGAGAACAGAAAGATCTTTTAAGGTGGGTGACTGGGTTTTCTTGAGACTTCAGCCTTATAGGCAGAAGACTGTTGCTATGCATCACAACATGAAGCTGGCTCCAAGGTTTTATGGGCCATTTCAAGTTCTGCAGAAAGTGAGGTCCGTGGCTTATAAACTTGATTTGCCATCCTCTTCCAAAATTCATCCTGTTTTTCATGTGTCTTGCTTAAAAGAGAAGGTGGGGCAGCATATCATTCCCTTATGAACCTTGCCTCCAACTGATTCTAGTGGTCAGTTGCAACCTGAGCCTTGAGAGATACTTGTAAGGAGAATGCAGAAGAGAGCTAACCATGCGATAACTGAGGTATTAGTGAGCTGGGTGGGGGCTGCTCCTGAAGATTCTTCTTGGGAATCCTTGTGGAAATTACAGGAATTATATCCTCATTTGGTGGGTACCGTGTTGTGAATGTGTGGATCTCGGTTGAAGGCCTTGTGGGCAAGTCCTTCAAGGAGGGGAGAATGTCATGTGTGGATCTAGGTTGAAGAAGCAAGCGGCAGCCGTGTGAAGACTCAGCAAGCTAACAGTATTAACAGCCATGCGAAACGGTGCGTATGGTGTTAATAAAACGGTGCACAACATGGGGGTTTAGTTTTAATGGAACGGTTCGTTTCGTATTAGTTGAAGGTTATAAGATTGCTATTGCACGGCGTCGTTTCCAAGTCTTGATTAAATAGGAGAGTTTTTCCTTGAGTCAGTAAGTCGGTTACTTCTGTTAATAATTCCTATAAAAAGGAAAGTATCGGTATGTAGAAGGAGTTGAAGAATTAAGTGAAGTCTGGTCTGTAAGGAGCTTAGGGATTGCTCGAAAATCTCATTACTTTTGTAAGATTGTGATTCTACTCTTGGCACTTGATTGTGTGATTAATTCAATTGAGGTTTTCATAGATTGTGTTGTTCTGTGCACTCTGCACTTGTGTTCTTGTGATTCTGGTGCGAGCTTTCTCAAGGAGCATCAAGGAGGTACGTGACAAAATGCTACCCATAACTTTATTTGGCCAGAATTTCATGTGAACGCTTAGTGATTAGTAAAGTAGTGATATGTAATTTATATTTGAATAAGTTAAGGGGTTGATTCTCGCCTTCAATAATGAAAGATTTTAGTTGTCTGATTAGATACTGAAAACTCACAAATTGACAACGGGGGTGACCCAGTTGATCATGTCCTCCATGATCAGTGCACATCCGGCCCAAGAGAAGGAAAATCTCATAAGTTTGAAAATGAGAGAGTCGTGTAATTATGTATACTTGGATCTGGTGCATATTCCTTTTGTATTTTGTTGGGTCCTTTCGGAGTTGGTCAACACAAAACTAGGATACAATATTCAGTCTTGGGGATGACTTAATTCCTTCTTCTATTTTTTTTTTTTTTTTTTTTTTTTTAAATTGGAACTTTCATTCATAGAACCGAAATCATAACAGATGAGTATATAATACATGATGGGGCATCCTCCATGTCTACTCTCACTTCTGAAACAGAAAGAGACAATGCATCTCTAGCTAAAGTGTGTGCCACTGTGTTACAAGTTCTGCTAATATGTTGGACAGACCAATGAACAAAGGATTGTAAAAGAACTTTGGCATCATTGGCAGAAAGGCCTGCCTCTGACCATGACTCATCTTCCTTTTGAAGAGCTTTGACCACTTGAAGTGAGTCACCTTCCAATATAACACTAGTGAGACCCAGTTGTAGACCAAATTTGACTGCCTCGATTGCACCAGCAGCTTCTGCCAGTAAAGGTTCTGGAAACAATGCCAATTTGTATCTCATTGCAGTAGACACCAGTCCCATATCATCCCTCACTATGATGCCAATCCCCACATGGCTATTGGTTTTATCCACAGCTGCATCCCAGTTGATCTTGAAAGAATCCTGAGGAGGGGGGAACCACCTGTCACCTACTGTGCTGCAATTGTTTTGTTGCTGTTGGGTTCGATGTTCCTTCATCCGCAGAATATCCTCCTTTGCCTGCTGCACTATCATATTCGGATGTTTGACTTAATTCCTTCTAACCTTGCGTGTAGGTCCAGTCGGTTTGGCAAGTGGTTGTCCTTCCAGTACCTTAGGGGTCGTGACCTGGAGTATTAGTAAGGCACTTCAAGCTATTAACATCAAATGCTTAACATGTTCCAATGGAAACAATCGAATGAAAAATTAAATATCATAGAGTAAAATAATGTCGAAGGATAAATGCTGGGGCAGATGAACGTAACAACCCAAGGAATGAAATTATCTTTATAAGGCCACTACGGAGACAGTAGAGATTGCATATCGGGTGAGGCGTCTACACATGAGGCATCACGCACTGCTATTTGTAAAGAGATTAGATATAGTGCGTGCAGAGATCCGTGCACAGACAGCAGAGATGGTTGATGTAGTGCATATGAAGATCCGGAGTGCCATCTCTGAGACTCAGATGATGGTCAGTACTCACCTGACATAGCTGGAGACACGCCTAGTTGGAGTCAAGGATGTGGTAAAAGAATTGGGGCAATAGTGTATATCTTTTACATTTTTGTACGGACACTCAATGTTTTGTAAAATTAATTTAATTATAAATCATCTTTTCCTTTTCTAAACTAATTATTGATCTTTATTCTATGTATTCTTTAACCGTTATTTTTTAATATAAATTAAATATTTACCTATAATTAATTAAGGTATTGTTTTGACATTAAAATAAATAAAAATTGGGATCATGTTCGAACATACTGTAGAAGCTGCCTTCGAAAGGATTCTCCACTCCCGCGAAATATTTGTTCATCAATCCCGTCGTATTTCCCGTTCGAACTATATCTTAGTTGTTTGAATGAGTATTACTAACAATCAAAAGGTAACTATCCATCTTCGATCTAATGAAATATAAAGGGTTCAAACACTAAAATAAAAGTATTCCAATCATAAGTCAATTTCCCACTATATTTATTAGCTTATCCTGCCAACTCCATTCAACCGTAACTATTATCCGTTCAACTGGTTAATCTCTTTAATGAGTGAACGGTTTAGTACACATTCAATCAATAATTTTATTGGGAACAAAATCTTTCGTCCCTAAATATCTCGTTCAAACGTAATATTTATTGTTTGAACGCTAAACAACTTTCTTCAGTATTTAGGGACGAAATTTAAGTTTCATCCCTAAAACTCATTTTTTGGAACAATTTTTATTCTGTCCCAAAATTGTTTTTTCTCGTAGTGTTAGGTTTAATGAACCATTTTGGATAAACTCACAATCAATAATTTATTGAGGTTGCTTAGGAATTTTCATTAGGCCCAAATATTTACTTTAAGACCTGTTGAAGTTTATATAATGATTTTAGATAATACTAATAGACTAATATTTTTGGGAAGCCCAATTCGGATTTATTGAGAAATTTTGAATAGGCCATGGACCTGAAATTTATTATGATAAATTATGGAATTTTATTGGATTCAATAATTGGGATAAAACCTACTTAGTATTTATGGAATAGGTGATGCCCTATTTAATTGGTATTAGGCTGAAGAATTTATTTAAAAGCCCAAAAGTATGTATTGGACAAGTTGAGCTTATTTTGGGCTCTAACCTGGCCTTAGAATTTATTATTCGGCTTGGTCTACTAATATGAAGAAAAGCCCAAGAATTTGGTTACAACTCATTTCATTAAGCCTAAAGGAACCCTTAAAAGCCCAAAAGTTAGTCCTCCAAAACCCTAGGACCCGTGGGTCAAGCCCATAAAAATGGAACTAGCCCATGTATGTGTGTAAAACCAACACAAAAGTATCCAACCTGGTTAAAGGACCCATAACTCATGACCATCAATTGGAAAACATCCAGTCCCTCTAGGGTTATAAAGCTAGAGGAACTATGTGAGGACCACGCCGAATTGAGGGAAGGAATCCTCTCACATGAGCAAACATGCGTCATGCCTGTGTGAGCAACACAAAGAGAACAAGACAAGCATCACTTGGGCAAGCAATGAACAACATAGTATAAAACCAAGAATGCTCCAAGATAACACAAAGGAGCTAAAATGGTAGCAGGTGACGTACCAAGGCCCATGCCTCAATGATGACCTCTCAACATGAGCACACATGGGAAAAGAGGAATATGGACCTACAGGCCATACATCTGACCATAGAAACAAGGGATAATACCACGTGGATGATTTCCATAAGGAGGCTGACTACGTGCCTAGTTTCGAGGCATGCTACAGGGACGTGCACGTCTTGCCCCATCAATCCACTCGGCCTCTACCATTCTCCAGTCTAGTATACACATAGACAACTATGATTCATGATCACTCTTTCAGCCATTCAGAAGCCAGAACTGTTAGAATCGTGGCCAATAGCACTGTCTGTATATAAGACATTTTGATAACAATCTTCATCTCACTTTCAAAATCACTAAGTATTCAAAGACACTTTCCTTCTTATTTCTGTTCAGGACTTCAAGACTAAGAGTTCGAAGTCTTCATCGACAAGAAGATCAACAACTCCTACCCAACTTTAGTATTTATTTATTGTCTAGTTAGGTTCACTTCTTGGACTCCATTAGTAATGTGGGATCAATGTTCAGGATTTCATATTCTACTTCTCACCCATTTTCTTTCATGAAAGTGCATATTTTCTCATTATGCTTATTAACTACTTCGATAGTGTGATTTCAAAGTGTTCATTACTCATGGGACCTGGTTGAGTGAAGGACGTGTCTTTTGGATTTTACACTCAACCAGGCCAAATCCAACTACTATTACTCATGTGAAGGACGTGTCTCACTTCCAATCTGAACCGTCCACCTGCAAGGATCAAAGTAGAGTCGGCCTGGTTCGTCCAAAAACACTCCGATGCTTAAGTCAGTTAGAGTTTCGACACTACTTAGCATTCAAAGGAAAAAACCAGATCCCCCAGTTATTGAGGATTACTTGATATATAGATGTCATGATGTTTAACCAACGCAGAATTTGTTGCTGTGTGAATCCCTTTTTTTGGTGTGCAACTCTATGGTTGAACTGGTTATGTATCTGCATGGGATCACTATTCTCTCGTAAGCGGTTACATGCATATCTTTGACTTGGTCAGGCTCTTGATACTCTGGTTTGTCACGCTTGGCCAAGGGCCCTTCTTGTTGGGCTCCCTTTATATTAGGGCCAATTTATTCAGAATGGGCTTCTTCAATATTATAAGCTCTCCAGTTACCCCGCTAATTCTCTTCGCCTTATGGCGTAGAGAATTATATATCTATTGGTGTTGTCCCTTTATAAGTTATTCTGTGGTATTTGCTAGGGACTTTCGATTATGGGCCCGTGTGGTGGGCTTGGTGTGTAGGATGGCTATGGATTTCCAGAATAGGCCCGTTCCAGGATAGGCCCATTTTGCACTTGCTCAGTTGGTTCCGGCCGACCCTTCATATCCTTATGCCGTTTCCCTTACTCTTTTTTTTTTTTTTTTTTAAAGAGAAAAACTCCTTTTCCCTGTTGACGTGGGTAGAAGGGAAAAGGTTTCTGTGTGACGATTACTTCTGCCCTTAGTGTCAGGTCATGATGTTTAAGACTGTTGGTATTCTGTGCTTACTTTTCTTTAAATATCTCCTCTCTTGTTTCTTTTATTTCCTTCTTCGTTTGCTCTTCCCTGTGTTTCTCCGTTTGGGCCTCCTTTCTTGTTCTTGCTACTCTTCTTGCTTCACTTTCCTTACTTTCTTGCTCATTCTCTCTTTTAACTTCAATGGCTGACCAGGACGGTTCCTCCAATCCACCTTTCTTCGTCCCGAAAGGCACAGTCTTCGAAGGCCACAAATGGCGTTCTATTTACCGGGAGAAAAATCTTCCTAGCCTTTGGGAAGAATTTGGCATTCCTGAAAATGCCAACGTATTGATTCCCTCACGGGGATGCTGTGATGACGAGGGCTATGCAGGCAAGACTGCATTGTTCGCTGCCATGTTTTCTCATGATTTGAAACTTCCCTTCTACTATCCTCTTCGTGATATTTTGGACTTGAATTAGCCTCCGCCCAACTCCATCCTCACTCTTATAGGACCTATCTTTGCGCCTGTATCGTTTACCGTATGGTCTTGGAACCCCTTGGAGATATTTATCCGATCTAATAAGGGCAACGTTGCTAGCTTCCGTAAGAAGGATAAGACACCTGCTCTGGCTCGTCTTGAGATCCGCCATTCCAATGCTAAGGCTTGGAATACCAAGTTTTTCTTTATTACTGGTACGAGCTGGGATTTTCCTGCCAAGGAGGCCCGTACTCGAGATTTTCCCATTAAGGCGATCTGGCGCCTTGTTCCTAAGGACAAGGCCGTGTGGGCAACCATGCCGCCTCTATCGCGTTGGGAGTTGTCCCGAATTGAGATTGTTCGTTCCTGGGCCGTGGCCCATGAGGAAGAAGTGTGGTCCGATCTTCTACTGACGCCTGATAATATCGACCGTTTCTTGGTGACTCCCGACCGTTCCCAGGCTCAAGGGCGTAAGTTCATGACTTCGGACTTGATTCCTTCTTCCATCAAGAAACTTTCTGAGAAGACCAAACCCTCTGCTGGGCATTAGGAAAATAGCTGCCCCGAGCAAAAAGGGGTTAAAAAGACAAAGAAAAAGTCCAAAAAGAAAGGCGGAGAGGAGAGGAGAGAGATAAGGAGCAAAAAGAGGAATGATGGTGCGAGCCAAAAAAGGGCTCGTCCTGAAGGCTCCCCTTCTTCGTCACCTCTACAAAAGAAAGCCATGGCGGCTTCAGAGGGCACCCAGATGCAATCGCCCGTTCGGTAGTAGGTGGAAACTGTTGTGCTTTGGGAAGGCGTCCAAGCTCAAAGACTCTCCTCGCCAAGTCTTGCCGCCCTTGCATCACCCCGTAACTCTTCTGCGAAGCCGTAGTCTTTCATCCTACTAGACATTGAGAGTCTGGCTAGCATGGCCCTCTTTGATCTGGCCGACACTTTTCTTGCTAATCCCCCTTCCCCGGCGCATTTACTGTCAATTACTCCCATTTCTAAGTTCCCTTTTGTGGAAGGTCAGGTGAGGGGGGCAAACTGGATGCCGAAGTAGTGGCCGCCCTGAACCTTGATGGCCTTTTAGGTTCAAGGGTTTGTGAGGACTTGGACACTCGAGTGGCAGAACAGACTGGTGTTGTCGAGCTTAAGCCTATCTGCCAGGAAGCTGCTTGTGCCGAGATGGCAGTTGTCCAAGTGCCTCCCGAGACCCCGCCCACCACTATGTTTGGGGGAAGTACCCCTGTGACGGCTGGGAGTGGCAAGGGACCTTACATCCCTTCACATTGTTCCCCATCCCTTGGGGAGGGGGTTGACTCTCTCCCTGAAATGGAAAGGGGCAATGCTTCGTAGGAAGTTGCCCGCCCGGTCGAAGACAATCTCGCTCGCCTACAGCCTCCCCTAATAGTTATCTGTCTTGAGAGTCCGTCTGAGGAGGGGGTGGATTTAGGACTTGCAGTGGTTCCCTTGACTGAGTTTGGTCGTGCGGCCAGTGGTGAGGCTTCTTCTTCTTCGGCCAATACCCAAACTGAAGATGTTACTCAGATGGCCAATCATTTAAAAAATTGATTTTCGAAGGTACTACCTAGCGTGTTTTCTTTTACCTTCTCTTTTTTCTTTTTTTTTCTTTTTTTTTTTTTTTCTTTTTTGTAGTTTTGACCTGGGTGATCTGTTTTTTCTTCGCAGGAGATCAATGACCTGGCGGCATGGATTGTGGCAGACCGTGCTCGCCTAGAAGAAGAAGTATTCGAGCGGCGAAAGATGTGTGAAGCCGCAGAGCTTTCTGCTAGGGAATGGCAAACAAACAAGGCTAAGTTGGACGCCCTGTCAGAAAGGGTGAAGGAGCTTGAAGTCCAATTGGAATAGTTGGAGGGGCATTCCCACTCGTTTCAAGGCGATTTGGAGATTCGTGAGGATGAGCTTCACCAACTTCCCGAATCTATACGCCTGGCTCGAGTGGAAAAGGACTATGATGCTCATGCTCTGCTACTTCTCCGATCCGAAAGGGACTTGCGAGGGCCCAGCCCTCCAAAGTTCAGCAAAAGTTTGAGGCTGACGTCTCCGCCTTTAAGTCTGAACTTTTGGCCCTTACCCAGGGCCGGGATTCAGCTTGCCAATAGTTGATTTGTTCGCAGGAGCAAGTTCGGGAGCTATCTCATCAGCTGGCAGCTGCAACGGAGAAGGCTCGTCTTGCCGCCCTGGATTTCTCTGTGGCGTAGGGGGATCTGCGAGAACTCGAGGAGTGTCACGAAAAATATAAGGCAGATCGCAAGGACGTGGACGAATAGCTTAGAAAAACTATGCTGCAAGCTGAGGCCTAGGACCAACGTCTGGCCAAGAAAAAGAAAGAGCTTGCCGAAGCCCAGGCTGAAATTGAGCGCTTGCGTGCTCAGTTGGCTTGTGTGCCTGATACCAGAAACCGTGCCTTTGGTTTCGACTATGGTGCTAGCATCCTAAGGCTTAGATCCCTCCTCTTGACTAATCCCTCCACAGACCTTGTGAATTTGGACTAGGAGTTATTTGTGCTTGAGGAGAACAGCCTTCGGCGAGTTGACAAATTCGGATGGAAAGAGATGCCTGACGCCTTCATAGGGACTCCCTCTCTGCCGCCACCTGACGAAGTTTCATAACTCCTCTGCCTCTTTCATATATATGTACTCTTTTTCTTTCTTTTTTGTTTTCATTCTCTTTTTGATGTACACCCTTCTTCTTGATAGTGGATCAAGACTTATGATGTAATGCATTTATCAAATACTTTCCCTTTATACTGAATTTTGCAATATCATTAGAATCGCTTTTGTCTTTGCTTTTGACTGTTTGGGAATCCGTTCGTCGCGTCCCTCTTTATTTAGCACCATAGCCACCAGTTTCTACCTTTGGCATTTAAGGGACAGTGTGGTCTGTGGACCTACGCATCCTTTTATACTTGGCACCACAAGCTGTTATAGCGTGTCTTTGGTGTTTAAGGGACGGCGTGGTCTGAGGACCTACGCGCCCTTTTATACTTGGCACCACAAACTGTTATAGCATGTCTTTCGTGTTTAAGGGTCGACGTGGTCTGAGGACCTCCTTGCCCTTTTTTACTTCACACCACAAGCTGTTATAGCTTGTCTTTGGTGTTTAAGGGTCGACGTGGTCTGAGTACTTATGCGCCCTTTTTTACTTGGCACCACAAGCTGTTATAGCTTGTCTTTGGTGTTTAAGGGTCGGCGTGGTCTGAGGACCTACGCGCCATTTTTTTTTTTTACTTGGTACCACAAGCTACTATAGCTTGTCTTTAGTGTTTAATCGGCGTGGTGTGAGGACCTACAAGCCCTTTTATACTTGGCACCACAAGCTGTTATGGCTTGTCTTTAGTTTTTAAGGGTCGGTATGGTCTGATGACCTACGTGCCCTTTTATACTCGGCACCACAAGCTGTTATGGCTTGTCTTTGGTGTTTAAGGGTTGGTGTGGTCTGAGGACCTATGCGCCCTTTTATACTTGGCACCACAAGCTGTTATGACTTGTCTTTAGTATTTAAGGGTCGGCATGGTCTGAGAACCTACGCGCCTTTTATACTTGGCACCACAAGCTGTTATGGCTTGTCTTTGGTGTTTAAGGGTCGGCGTGGTTTGAGGATCTACGCTCCCTTTTATACTTGGCACCACAAGCTGTTAAGACTTGTCTTTGGTATTTAAGGGTCAGCGTGGTCTGAGGACCTATGCGCCCTTTTTTACTCGACACCACAAGCTGTTATAGCTTGTCTTTGGTGTTTAAGGATCGGCATGGTCTGAAGACCTACGCGCCCTTTTATACTCGGCACCACAAGCTATTAAGACTTGTCTTTTGTGTTTAAGGGTCGGCGTGGTTTGAGGACCTACGAGCCCTTTTATACTCGGCACGACAAGCTGTTGTAGCTTGTCTTTAGTGTTTAAGGGTCGGCGTGGTCTGAGGACCTACACGCCCTTTTATACTCGGCACCACAAGCTGTTATAGCTTGTCTTTGGTGTTTAAGGGTCGGCGTGGTCCGAGGACCTACGTGCCCTTTTTTACTTGGCACCACAAGCTATTATAGCTTGTCTTTGGTGTTTAAGGGTCGGCGTGGTCTGAGGACCTACACGCCCTTTTTTACTTGGCACCACAAGCTGTTATAGTTTTTCGCAATGTTTTACTCCTGCTGGGTGATTATCATTCAAAGGAGACACAACAGGTTATGAACAATATTAGAGCGATTAATATATCATTGACGAGCATGAGCGTAAGAACTTAAATATAGAAAACATGGGACTTGACAGAAATTAACAAAAATACTACAAATCTACTAATAGAATTTCTTCAAATGTTCCGCGTTCCATGGGTGGGGTAGCTCCTTGCCTTGGCTATCCTTTAGTCGGTAGGACCCCAGCTTGTTATTGGCTATTACCAGGTAGGGTCCTTCCCAAAGAGGCCCTATATTTCCTTCTCCTTGGGTGGTTACTCCAATTTTTCTTAAGACCAAGCCCCCTACCTTGAAAGTCCTGGGCCTTACTCTTTTGTTGAAATACTGCTTGACTTTGATTTTTTCTTGTACCATCCTTGCTTCCATCTCCCTCTCTTCTTCTACCAAATCGAGATATTCTTCTATTTTCTTATCGTTCGGGCGGCCGAGAAATAGGTCGTTCTGTAAGTAGGGAGCCCTATCTCGACCGGGGCTACCGCTTCACATCCATACGCCAGTGTGAATGGAGATTCCCCCGTTGGAGTTTTTGCCAATGTCCTGTACGCCCAGAGTACGCCGGGCAACTCCTCTGCCTATTCTCCATTTTTCTCTACGACTTTCTTCTTTAGGATTGAGAATAATGCCTTATTTATAGCTTTTGCTTGTCCGTTTGCCTGGGGGTGGCCTGGTGAGGAGTACTTCACTTTGATTTTCAACTCCGTACACCACTCTCTGAAATGGTCTGAGTAGAACTAACACCCGTTGTCCGTTACTATGCTTTGAGGGATCCCAAACCTACAAATAATGTTTTTCCATAGGAATTTCGTCATGGTCCTGCTTGTTATGGACGCCAGTGGCTCTGCTTCGGCCCATTTACTGAAGTAGTCTATGGCTACAACCATGAACTTCGCCCCTCCTCTTCCTAGTGGAAATGGCCCAACCAGGTCTACACCCCATTGAGCAAAGGGCCAGGGCGCGATCATGGATGTTAATCCTTTTGGAGGGGCGTGCTGTATTAGTGCATGCGCCTGGCATTCCACGCACTTTCTACTGAATGCTTGAGCATCCCTCAATGCGTTAGGCCAGTAGTATCCCGCCCTCATCGCCTTCCTTACCAAAGTCTTTCCACCTGAATGGTTTCCACATATTCCTTCATATATTTCTGCCAGGACATATTGAGCTTCTTGGGTGGAAATACATCGTAGTAATGGGGCGGAAAAGCCCCTTTTATAAAGGACCCTGTCAATGAATAGGAACCTAACCGCCTTCCTCCTTACTCTTCTCGCCTCTTCTTTTGTCTCTAGAAGCTTTCCCTCATCTAGATATTTAACCACTTCGCTCGCCCATTCAGGGATACTGGTACTCAAAATGCCTATCTCTATCCCAATGGCTGGGACTTCAATGACTCTATATTCCACTTACCATGGAAGAGGTGCTTCATCCATCCCTGATGTCGCCCTTGCCAATCTATCCGCCACTTCGTTTTCTGCCCTCGAGATCTGAGTTATGCTGAAATACGAGAGGTGGTCTCGTGCTTCCCACACAAGCTCCAAATACTTCTTCAATTTTTTCCCTTTCGTGGCATACAAGCCTAGAACTTGATTTACAACTACTTGAGAATCCAACTTGACCTCTACCTTGGTTGCCTCCATCTTGGCGGCTATGGAAAGTCCTGCTACGAGTGCTTCATATTCCGCTTCGTTGTTCGTTACCTTAAAAGCCAGTGTCGCCATATAATATTGCCCTTGGCCATCGGGGTTTACCAGGTATATCCCCAGACCCCCACCCACTTTGCAGGACAAACCATCAACAAAAAGTACCCATGGCTTTCCTGTTGGGACCACCGTGTCTTCTTAGGGGAAACCTGAGAATTCTGCTACAAAATCTGCCAGTGCCTGTCCCTTGACTGCCCTCCTTGGCTCGAACTCTAGATCAAATTTGCTTAGTTCTATCGACCACCCAATTAATCTTCCCTAAACATCTGGTTTCTTCAAAGTTTTTGCTAGTGTGGCCTCCGTAAGTATTCTTATGGTATGGGCTTGGAAATACGGGCGGAGTTTTCTAGCCGCCGTCACCAGGGCAAAGGCTAGCAACTCGATATTTGGGTATCTTACCTCGGCCCCACTGAGGGCTCGACTAGTGTAATACACTAGATGTTGAGTTGTTCCTTCTTCTTTTATTAGGACTGCAGACACAGCGTTTGGAGAAACTGCTAAGTAGGTGTAAAGCACGTCACCTTTCTGTGGTTGTCTCAAAAGTGGCGGACTGGCCAAGTGATATTTCAACTTTTCGAACGCCTCGTTGCATCCTTCATTTATGGCAACTATCTTTTCTGGGGAGGCCTCGATCCCTCTTTCAGGTATAATGTAACCCAAAAACCTCCCCGACTCTATCTCGAAAGCACACTTCGCAGGGTTCAGTCTCATTCTGTATTGGCGTAGAATTTCGAAGGCCGTCTTTAGGTCGCTAGTTGGGCGAGCTCTTTGCTTTTTACTAAAAGGTCGTCTACATAGACTTCCATGGATTTGCCAATCTGCTCCTTAAACATTCGATTCACTAGCCTTTGATATGTTGCTCCTGTATTTTTCAAACCAAACAGCATAACTCGATAGCAGTACAACCCTCGATCTGTTATGAATAAGGTTTTCTCTTCGTCCGTCGAATACATCCGTATTTGGTTATAACCTGAGTAGGCGTCCATGAAACTCAACATACGGTGTCCTGCTGTTGCATCCACAATTACGTTAATGCGTGGCAGGAGGAAACTGTTTTTGGGCAATGCTTTGTTTAGATCAATAAAATCCAAGCACATTCTCCATTTTCCATTCCCTTTTTTCACCATAACCACATTGGACAACCATTCTGGGTAATAAGACTCTTTGATGAAGCCGGCGACAAGCAATGTTTCTACTTCTTTCTTAATGGCGGCATACTTTTCTGCACTGAATGACCTTCTCTTCTGGTGTACGGTTTTGTGTACGGGGTCCACGCCCAAACGGTGCTCGATGATTTCGTTATCTATACCCGGCATTTCTTCGTGGCTCCATGCGAAGACATCCCTATACTCAACCAACAATTGTTTCTATGCCTCTTTTTCCGCCTGTGGCACATTAGGCCCAATGCGTGTTGTTGACCTAAGGCGGTCGGGGTGTAATGCTATGAGTTCTAACGGCTCGTTGACCTCAACGTGCTGCTGGCTCTACTTGTCCCGGACTTCCACATCCTTTATTAGGGTTGCTGCTATTAAGGGAGGAAAATGAGGGGTTAGTTCCTAGTCCCAATTTGCTACCGTACACACCTGCTCACGACCTTTCCTGAGCTCCTGCACATAACACTCCCGTGCTAGGGCCTATTCACCTTGTGACTCCCCTACCCCATTGTCAGTTGGGAACTTCATCTTAAAGTGATATGTGGAAGTCACCGCCCAAAGTTGGTTAAGTGTTGGCCTCCCAAGTATAGCGTTGTAAGAAGAGGGCGCTTTTACCACCAAGAAGTTGGTCATGATTGTAGCCGTCCGTGCCCCAGATCCGGCGGTCACCGGGAGGGTGATAGTTCCTACGGGCAAGATGGTGTCTCTGGAAAAGCCTTTCAACACCATTGAGGAAGGTCTTAGTCTACTGACATCGATTCCCATTTTCACAAATGCTTCCCAGAACAGTATATCAACTGAGCTTCCATTATCAATCAGCACCCGCCTCATGGTGTAGTTGGATATCACGAGAGTGATTACCAACGCATCGTCATGTGAGTATAATATCCCTCCTTGATCTACCTCCCCGAAAGAAATCACCATTCTGCTAGCACCTAGCCTTGGTTGCTTGGTGGCTCTGTCCGCCACATAGATTTCTTCATATCTGGCCTTATGTGCGTATGCCTTTCAGCTAGATGTGAATGCTCCACCTCCTGCAAATCCTCCTACAATGGTTCAAATTTCACCTATAGGCGGCATGTTCCTTTTGCCCCTGAGGGCACTCTATTCCCATCATTTTGGCGACTGGGCGCTCTGTGCTGCCACTCAAGACTCCTACTTCTTCTGGTTTCTTGCCTGGCTTCCTGGCACCTTCTTGGCTTTGAACGTTTTGCTATCATTGGTTCCAATTTGCCAGTTCCGGCCATTTCTACCACTGGCTTTTTCATGGTCGTGCAGTTTTCAGTCCAATGGGACCCAGTTTGGTGGTATTTGCAATAACGTCCACTCGTATTGGTCTGGCGACGTTCTTCACTTTCCTTTTCATCTTCCCGCACATTTAAGTTATTATGTATAAGCCTGGGGTTGTAATCCGGCCTTTTCTCTTGCCGCCTCTCCTGTCGACTAGCACCAACTTTTCTATCAGTCTGTCCGCCCCTCTTTTCAGGCCTGTTGTTCACCTTCCTTGGGTTAACCAAAGCTTTCAGTGTATCCTCAGTATTGACAAAGTCATCCGCCTTGTCCATGAAGTCCTTGAGAGTAGATGGAGTCTTTCTGTCGAGTTCAGCCATAAAGGACTCTGGGGCCATATCCCGCGTAGGAGGGCGGCCAGGATGATCTTCTCATCTTGGTTATCCATCGTCAAACGTTCTTTGTTGAAACGGGTGAGGTAGGTCTTCAGGTCTTCATCTTCTCCTTGCTTAACTGTTAACAAATAGGCGGCTAGGCGCCTACGCCTTCGGCTGGGCATGAACTGTGTCAAGAACTGCTTAGCCATTTCTTTGAAACTATCGATTGATCTTGGCTGGAGAGTTCTGAACCATCTTCTCGCCGTCCCTTTTAAAGTTTACGGAAAAGCCCAGCATGTTATCTCATTGAGAAAGCCGTGAAGTGTTATATGGGCTTTAAAGTTCTCCAGATGATCCACCGGGTCTTTGGATCCATCGTACAGGTCTATCTGGGGCACTTTGAACTTTGGTGGGAGAGGTACGGCCATAATTTGTTCGCTATATGGCAGATCTGTCTTGCCAAGCAAGCATTCAAATGAGGAAGATCCTCCTATCTTCTTTGCCATCTCTTCATATTTCTCTGCTAGTTCCTTCAATTCATCATGCATCTTCTCCTTCTCCGTTCGTCCCAAGTTCGACTCCATATTGGATGGTTCTTCTTCCTCTCCATGTTCACCATGGGCGGGTAAAGCGGTGTTGCTAGATTCTGCATTCCTACTCCGTAGGTCATCATATTCCTTTTGCAATGCCTCCACTGCCTCCAAGGCTTGCTTCAATTTTTCCTCGGCTGCTGCCAGTCGTGCTTCGATAGACGGATCCATTACTCAGCTCGCTACTGAACAGGTTACAGTTGGCATGTGAGAACCACATAAATAATCAAACAGTCTCCCACAGAAGGTGCCAACGTGAAGGATGTGTTTCACTTCCAATCTGAACCGTCCACCTGCAAGGATCAAAGTAGAGTCAGCCTGGTTGGCCTGGAAACACTCCAATGCTTAAGTCAGTTAGAGTTTAGAAACTACTTAGCATTCAAAGGAAAAAACCAAATCCCCCAGTTATTGAGGGTTACCTGATATATATAGGATGATGTCATGATGTTTAACCAACGCAGAATTTGTTGGTGAGTGAATCCGCGTTTTTGGTGTGCAACTCTGTGGTTGAACTGGTCATGTATCTACATGGGATCCCTATTCTCTCGTAAGCGGTTACATGCATATCTTTGACTTGGTCGGGCTCTTGATACTCCAGTTTGTCACGCTTGGCCAAGGGCCCTTCTTGTTGGGCTCCCTTTATATTAGGACATGTGTATTCAGAATGGGCTTCTTCAATATTATAAGCCCTCCAACCCATAGATAAGTTTTGAAATATTTAATAATGCCACCTTGTATCCTTACCTAAAAAGGTAGATATTGGTAGAAGGATAAAAACCAACTATTATTTGGAGATAGGAAAATTCAACGCATAATCTTGTAAGCCACTTTATTCTCATCACGTTTACATGAGTCGTTTGAATGCAGGTACGTATCTACCAACTAAGATGAACAGGAGGATGAAAGAAATTGACAATAAAATACAAGCATCACTCAAAGACCTTATCAGCAAAAGAGAGAAGGAAACAAAAGCAGCTGAGGCCAGAAATGATGACTTACTGGGCATATATACTTATAGAATCCAACATCAAAGAAACTCAAGAGCATGGGAACGACAAGAACATCAGAATGAATCTTAAAATATCCAATTATATATATCTCGGTCCTCACATTTGGAAAAATCTTAAAAAGAGCATTTGGATAAACCCTTGTTCTAACAATACTTGTTGAAAAGGCCTCAAGTGTTAATTACCTTTTAACATACGCTCCGCCTATAATGTCTGGTAGTTATGGCCACTCTCTCTCTCTCTCTCTCTCTATTATTGTTCAATGTTCTTGATAACAATAATATCACTTCTGTTCTAAACAAACAGAGCTAACCTGCTGGTTGCCTTCATGTAAATTGTGTCCTAATTAATCCAAATATACAATAAAAAAATTTAATACAACTACACGTGGGAAGTGAAAAAGCTATAAAGAAAAAATTATTTGATTATAACTACCAGACAATATTATAGGAACACAATTCACTCAATTATTGTGGTATATAACCAATTTATTACCGTGTCAGACTGCACGTTCAAGAGTGCAAATGTACACCCCATGCATACGCTTCACCTTACTCAGATTACCAGCTGAGTGAAGGTACCGTGTCAAAACCTCAAAATTACATTTGGTAAGGGACCTACAGCTAAGGTCCACAATTGGCATAATCTGACATAGTAACTTATTAGTTAGAACATCGGTTTATATCGTTACCAAAATCAGTAGTCTTACCTCAAATCGATTGGTCCCATCTGTTAGTTCTAATTCTTTTTATATCTAAGGTCCTACAGTCTCCATTTTAAGGTCCTATATGCTCTTTTTAATACTTGTGTGAAACGTTTAATCAAGTGTGGATCTTCAAGGATGGCAACTCGTCGCCGTGTACCGAACATGTCAAACTTGAATGTGACAAGTGATAAGGGTGGATGTACCGTAGAGCAGTTAATCGGATGCACCTTCCCACTTTTGATAGGCAGGGCAACCCAACCTTAGCAGAGGACTGGATTCACGACATTGAGGAGATACTTCGCGTCCTTAGTTGTACGGGCGAACAAAAAGTATTGTACTCCACCTTCAAGCTAACAAGAGAGGCAAAATGATGGTAGATTTCTGAAAGAACTATAAGAGAAGTATTTCATTCCACTCATAATTTTCAAAGGAAAAATCTTTGCATCAACCTAACAGTAGGAGCAGCCATCACACACCATATTATTTCAGCAGGAAGGAAAAAATAAAAAAATAGAAAAAGTACATCCACATAAGGTGTGTGATGGCTTATGCGCTACAGTAGGCTGATCTATAGACAAACTCATTTTCAAATGGGGTAGTATGTTATCAATCTCACTTGTATAGATAAAAAAAGATTGGATGGCATAACTGGTCCATCTTAAAAAGAGCATTTGGATATCCAATAGAAATCTTTTTAAGATTTATCGAAATCCCGTGTTCTTTTTAAGAGTCCAAGAGTAAGGGTTCAAAACTTTGTTCTAACAAATTGTACTTCCATTTATAGTTTGCTAGTACTTTCTTGAAGAATTTTTGTAAGTAAACACTCAACTTGGTTTGGATAACAAGCGTATATATTTGTGTAAATATTTCTTTGTTTTGATTACCTTTGATTGTCAATCTATGTTTTACTTGGTTGAATATGTTGTTTCAACTTTGTAAAAGATCATGAAAGAGGTTATATGATTCGGATCTATTTTGAAAATGTCATGATTCACATGCACATGTTTCGATTTTGCTTGAGGACATGTTGATGTTTTATGTGTCATGAAGATTTGATTATTGTAAGTTTATGTGTTTCAGGTTTATGTGATGTTGCCATGATTACATGTTTGTTTCACCCTTGCCATAACTTTTATCTATTATACTTCAAGTTTGGAACATGTTAAAGCGAAATTTATCTATGTTACATGCCTTTGATGTTTCGGCTAAGTCATGTGCTTCTATGTTCATGAAATTGTTTTGATATTTCATATTTTCATGTCTTACGTTATCATGCCATGATTTGAATATGTTATACTTGATGATTTCATGCACTGCATCTCATGTGTCACATGTCAAGTATAAGAAGGAACACGTCTTAAGTCTCATGTCACATGTTCATTTAGGTAAATGCTCATTTTTTTAAAAAAAGAAAAAGAAGAGTGTCTTAAAATGTTTTTATCACGACCCCAAATACTAGGGCGGGGAAATGTCTTGGTGGAACTCCTCTGTCCAGTCTGGAGTATTTAAGAATAGATGGGTGCCATGACTAAGGCTGATAAATCGACGAAGTATTTTCGTATTATAATGAATACGAATAAGACGTATTCATCACGGTGTACGAACTGTTGGTGGTGCGGTAACTAGCAGGAATACGCGCTGCATAAACGAGACATGATGTGTCAACGATGTGTTATAAGACCAAGGCAATAAGCTCACATGATACAGATCATGTGATATGAATCACGTGATATGACATGATATGATACGATACGATATGGATCACGTGATATGATAAGATATGAAATGATATCAAAGAATGTTTTTCTGAAAAGTCCAAAGAATCTGTTGCATGACTTATAATTTTTTGTGGTCTACTATTCTGTCCACTAGCTCAAAACAACTTCTTGTTTTCATCCGAAATGTTTGTTTTAAGAAAGGTGATATCCTTGGTAAATATTATTTGGTTTATTTTAATTGGATATTGTTTACCTAATATCCATGCATTATATCTGACCTACGATAACTAGGGGTGTAGACCCGGGCCAGATTTTTTTTTTTCCGGTCCGGTCTGAAACTCGAAAATTCAGGTCATCTGGGCGGTTATCCACCCGGATTGAATCCGGACGGGTAAAAAAATATTATACCCGCCCGGATCCAATTACGGATCCGGTTTTTAAACCGGATATCCGTAACCGGTTTCTGTTTTGAAAACATTGATAATGTATAGCAAAACGGAACATTTTGCTTGACCGATGACCTTTCTTCTTTCAATTTGGTTTTTGCTCCCCTCTCTCATTTCAACTTTCGATATTTCCCTCGACAGATGACTCTGTCTCTCTATCTCTCAAGTTGTGACTTCTGAAAATCAGAAACCCTAGCCGTCACCGCGAGGACTACCGTTCGCCGTTCGCCCATCTCTCTCTCAACGTCGTTTACCTACGGTATATTCTTCTCTCTCTCAACTTGAACTCTCCATTTTTATCCATCTATGTAGCTTTGATCCTTCCTGAAAAACTACGGAAATCCAACTTTCCCTAAGCCAGAAAACCCAAATTTGCCTCTCTTTATCTTCTCTTTCTTTCTCTCACTCTCTCCCCGAAAACCCTAGCATCTCTCAACAAAACCCATCACTCACTCTCTCACAATGCAGCTTCTCCCAGATCTGGGTTTACATTTTTGTTTGAGATATCCATGTGAGTATCTCTCGCTTTTTAAAGGTAGATATGGATAGATTAGATATGGGTTTTCGTTTTTGTTTGAGTCCATATCCATTTGATTTGTGAATCTTGATTGCCATTCCAGATTTGAACGTTTTATGGGCTTTTTGAAATTTCGTAGTATAAATTTGGTTTAGACTAGATCTGGGTTTACATTTTTGTTTGAGTCCATATCCATGTGAGCATCTCTCGCTTTTTAAAGGTAGATATGGATAAATTAGATCTAGATTTTCGTTTTTGTTTGAATCCATATCCATTTGGTTTGTGAATCTTGGTTGCCATTCCAGATTTGAACGTTTTATGTGGGACTTGAAAATTTGGTTTATGAGATCTGATTTGTATGAAAATTAGTACATTTCTTCTTTTAACTTGCCCATTTCACCTCTATATGAGATCTGATCAATTTGGTTTATTTGGAAATCCATATATATTGCGTAATCCATATTTGAAGCAAATCCACGTAATGTTTTTTGGCTTTACTTTCCATAGTTTGATATATAAATCTTGTGGAGGAGAATCAAGCTCAAAAGATTTCTGGCATTACAGATTCTCCATCATTTTACTTAAAACTGCACTGCTTTAGCTTAGTGAGAATTGCTACATTGGTCATGGCTTGCTTGGCTACTTTTTGTTTGTTGCAACTGCCTTAGCTCTGACTCAAAACCAAATCTTCTCTCTCTTTTTTTTTTTTTTTTATGTGTACAAGCGAAGGAAGACCTGAAGCCTAATCAAAGCAATCAAACAAGATACAATATACAAGATTGTGGTGCTTATCTTCAAAGCAACAGAAAGCTCCTCCAGCCTTTGGTCCAAGAAAAACTATTATGAGTCTGATTTTGTGGTGATGGTAAGGATACTTAGCACTCCATAAAGCATTTTTTTAAAATATATCACCGATTCTTACTTTGAGAATATTTCTCCCTTCTAGCTAGTTTACTGGGATTATACTGCCACGTACAAAGGTGTTGACATTGGTGTATGTTCAAGGTTTATATCTAAAAAAATATGTTTATTTTGCTTTATCTTTTTTATGCAAAAGAAGTCTTGTGCTGGAAACTCCATTTGCCAAGCTTGCGAGCAAGTTTCCAGGAATGTCAACCATTGATATGGAAGGGTTAAGGCTGAAGTGGAAGTAAAAATTGAGAAATTGGAAATGATTGAGATGCAGAAATTTTTTACTTTGAATTTTTCACTATTTGTTCCTTGTAAAGTTGATGTTTTAGTGCGATGTAAGCAACAATATAAAGTATAAAGTATGTAGTGAATAGGCAATAAAAAAAGTTTAAAAAATGCCTATAAAATTATTCATTATATAAAAAAATGCTTGTAAAAAATAATAAACATAAAAGCCTTTTAAAAAGGGTTAGAAGGTTTTTCTTAAAAAAAGCATTTTAAAATTTGCAAAAAATATTTTTTTGGGTATAAAATCTAGATATCGTCCAAATCCGGATAAAAAAAAAGCCTTTTAAAAAGTGTTGAAAAGTTTTTTTTTTAAAAAGTATTTTAAAAATGGTAAAAACTTATTTTAAAAAAACCGAAAAAAAAGGTCGAAATCCGGATATTCGTCCGGATTTCAATCCGGTTTATTCGGGTGGATATCCGCCCGTTTTTAAAAAGTCGGATCCAAATCCGAATGCACAGCCCTAACGATAACATTAAAAAGATGATACATTAATATTTGGGGACATTATTTAATCCATACATTAATATATGGATTATGTTAATTGACAGAGGTCCCAACTTCATGTATACCTATTACGTTTTATATTAATTGACTGAGGTCCCTATATAACAAATTGGTAATAACAACATGATTAGGAGGCATTGTTTGGCAGAAGCCAAGAGGTTAATTAACATAAAACGTTATATTAACATAATTTGCAAATAGACTAACCATATGTTAATTAATAATTTAATAACTCAATATTTTATCCAGCATCCCAATATGAAAGGCCCAATCGAGTAGCAAGAAAGTGAGCAATGTCCCAATGTGTAGTTGGTGTATATTTTTAGAATAAAATAATTCTTTTAAATATGAATAGTGCATCTCCAAATTTGAATGAAACTTTGGTGGTCCTGTAGCTTATATGTAGAGCTTCTTTATTTTAACTACTCTAATACAGACCATTTTATTAATATTTAGCCAAACTATAGAGATGCATTGGCATTTGGCTAAGTTAATACTAGTGCTCTTAGCTTGTATTGAAATTAAACTTTTCAATAAAAGATTTGTATTCCATACAAATTTAGAGTGCCGAGTTCAAACTAAATCTTTCATTTAATTATTTATTAAAAAAATAAAATTTTTTTATGAGTTTGTTTGTTGATACCTCATTCATAGGGGTGTAAAAAATAATCGGGAAACCGGACCGGACCGGCCTAAACCAATCCAGGATCGGTTCCCTTAATTTCAAAACTGGCCGATACTGGTCCGATTCCAATTCTTTGCTTTTTAGGACTGGATCAGACCGGTTCACTATATTATATATTTTAAATTAATTTTTTTAATATTATATAAAATTTATATATATAATAATATAAATTATAATTATATATAAGATAATGTTATTATAATTTATAACATAAAAGTTTAATCTTAAACGTGAAAATTTATTAATAAATTTATAAAATTTATTTGATTATATGCTTTAAACATAATATATATATATATTAATAACATTTTATAGCAGCTTTTTTTTATTTGTTTTATAGCAGTTTTTTTATAGTAGGTTTTTTTTTGAAAAACAGATTTTTTTTATAAAGCAGATCTTTGTAAATACTAACAGATTTTTAATAAAACATATTTTTTTAAAGCAGTTTTTTTATAAACAATTTTTTTATGACAAATTTGCATTTTATTAAAACTGAAAAAGGGAACCAAACCAGACCGAAACCAGTAAAACTAAAGGTATTAGTTTAGGAGAGTAACCGATACGTAATCGGTTTTTAAAAATGCAAAACCAGTGCATACCTATTCGGTCTTAAATTTTGTTCAAAATTAGATGAAATCGGACCAATTACACTCCTACTCATACACATTATTGATACAAAAATTTATTACATGAATTATTATAAAAAATAAAAGTATAAAAAATAAAGTTTTACTTACCAATTTGTAAATGGTAAGATTTAAAAAAATAATAGCAGAAAAGAGATAAAAAATATTCAAGGATCCTCCCACTTATTTGCAAAGTTAATTTCAAGTACATAATCACCCTTCATTTCACTTCTAAATTCTAGGGACTTTATAGGAGTACTATTATTTAAGACATCTACACCACACATTGCTACATGATATAATTTTATCTAAAAGATATATTTTAAATTTTAATTTTATAAATAAAATTTAATAATTTAATTAACATAAATAGTATATTTGCTTGAGAATACCATAACTCAATTAATTCCTGTGCAAGACGCTCTGGGCTAATTAAAAGAAAAAAAATAAAAAATAAAAACGGAGAGAACGACGTCGCATACTTTTGGTTTTGTGACGAAATGTCTAAATTATCCTCCTATCGTCTATTCCCACCAAAATGACATACACACCGTCTAAGTGCAAACTCGACCTATATAATTCTCACATAAAAGATTAGGGTTTTGTGTCTCCGGGTTCGCTGCGTAGCCGTCGTCACTTGCTCTTGTTCGCTTCCCCACTAAGCTCATCCCCTCTCCTAATATGGCCGTCGGGTACTGTGCTCTCAATGTTTCTGTCATTCTCTCTCTATGTGAAATAAGATCCTTGGATTTGTTAGGCACTAATAGTTTTGGTGTTTGTATGGAACAGAAAGAATAAGAGGATTTCCAAGGGAAAGAAGGGAGGCAAGAAGAAGGCGTGAGTGTCATTTTCCTATTTGATTTTAACTGTTTTTTTTTTTTTTTTACGCTTTTCTTTTCTTTGTCGAGCATTGTTGTGATATATAGTTGTATATATGATTAGGTCCGATCCATTTGCGAAGAAGGATTGGTACGATATCAAGGCACCTTCATTGTTCGCAGTAAAAAATGTGGGCAAAACCCTTGTTACTCGCACTCAGGGTACCAAGGTATCTTTTTTAGTCATTGAATTTCTCTTTCGTTTTGTGCTGTTTGGTTGGCGAGAAAATATTGGATAAAAAATTGAGTTTAAATTTTGGCCTTGATTTCTGAGTTCTCCACTTTATATCGTAGGCTACATCTGCTGTAAAGATGCAATATTTCTTTTAATGTTTTTGGCTGTGGCTTGTCCAATTAATTTATATGCGTTTTTTAGCTTAACTGGTTGGCAAATTGGGTTGATGGTTAAGCAACCCTTTTTCATTGATATATGACTTGATGTGATTTAATGGTGCTATATTCTATTTAAGTCAGTTGTTCGCTTTCTTATCAAAGTCTCTGGAACATATTGTTTGGTTATGGAGAAAACCAGTTTTCTAATTCTACTTGCTATCCCGTTGCCAATTTTGTATATTTGCTCAATGGAGGCTTTTGATTTCTTTGCTTCTAGAATGAGACTTTTATATTAACTTCATAAGACAACTCTACCTCTTTTTTTAACAACCTAGGGTCCTCATAGTTTATATTAAGTAGTTTTGGACGTGCATTTCTCATGCGTGTCCTTGTACTGAGTAATGTTTTAAGTAGGGTAACACCTAGATTTTTTCTTAAGCTATTTAAATCTGAATTAAGGTTTCAAGTTTTTATGCACCTTCCTCTGTCCTTTTAGAAATTATAATACCTCCTTTTTTGTTTGTTAAGAAATTATGATATTTTTAAAATTATGGAACTGTTGATATTACACAGTATGAATGCTTGAGCATGTCCTGCTTTTATTTTTAAGAAAATTGTTTTCCTTTCCACTTTTTTTTTTTTTTATCACCATGTATATTGTTGTTCTTTTTACGCTGTAGAACATAAAAGTTTCAGTTTATGACTCTGATTCTGGTTGTGGCATCCTTGCCTTTTCGTGCTTTTCCTCCCTAATGTGTATTTGATGTGATTCTTTTGTTATCTTTACTGTGTTTGTTGATGATGAGCATACTTTTTATCTTCCACAACCATTAAGTTTTTAACGTGCTTAGGACTTGCCAATTGCCAATATATGTTATCTGTGTACCTACTTATGCCTCTATTGTCCTTCACAGATTGCCTCTGAAGGGCTCAAACATAGAGTCTTTGAGATATCAATGGCTGATCTTCAGGATGATGAGGATCATGCATACAGAAAGATCAGATTGAGAGCTGAGGATGTTCAAGGGAGGAATGTCCTGACCAATTTCTGGGTATGCTTATGTAATATAGTTTCATCTGCGTCCAACATTGTTAATGCTATTTTTTGATGAAAAAACAAACTTCCGTTTTTCTTTTAAATTGTTTTCAAACATTTCAGGGAATGGATTTTACCACAGACAAGTTGAGGTCTTTGGTAAGGAAATGGCAGACAATGATCGAGGCTCATGTGGATGTGAAGACTACTGACAGTTACAGTTTGAGGATGTTCTGCATTGGATTTACTAAGAGGCGGCAAAACCAAGTCAAGAGGACCTGTTATGCTCAGTCCAGCCAAATTAGACAGGTGATGCTAATTAGATTATCTGGTTAACTAGATACCTATATAACTATTTAGCATCAGACAGCAAAGATTGTATTTTGGAAGACTTCTCCTGCTTTGTTCTGTGTTCTATTTGTGTTTAGCATAATTTGCTGGAGAAACATTCTCTAATGTACTGGCATAAATGATTTGATTTGTTGTTGAAGTACTTGATAAATGCGATAACAGATAATATAAAAGATGAAGTGCACTCTCTTTTTCTGGATGTCTGTTTCTATTCATTAAGATTGGTTGCTAACTCCATGTGGTTGGTATTTTGATCTTCTTGTCAACTGAATGCAATGTTTAAATGTTTATTCTATCCGAACAGTACATATAATGTTGCTTTGGTCATGTCAGATCCGTCGTAAGATGAGGGAGATAATGATCAACCAAGCATCATCCTGTGATTTGAAGGAGTTGGTTCGCAAGTTCATCCCAGAGTCAATTGGCAAAGAGATCGAGAAGGCAACCTCAGGCATCTACCCTCTACAAAATGTGTTTATTCGGAAAGTCAAGATTTTGAAGGCTCCAAAATTTGATCTTGGAAAGTTGATGGAGGTGAGTCTATCTATCTATCTATTTGTTGTTGTATGCATACAATAGAGATTATTAGAGGTGACACATTTCCAATCAATAACTTCAGAAAGGTTACACTTATTTGTTAATGTGTTTGTGTTTTTCCGAAACTTTTGAGCTCTGATTCCTACATATGGACGCTGGCATGTTAACTTGCCTGCTATGATCGTATGTGTAGGTTCATGGTGACTATTCAGATGATGTTGGTGTCAAGGTGGAGAGGCCTGCAGATGAGACTATGGTGGAGGTGCCTGCTGAACCAGTTGGAGCCTAAATGTAGGATTATGAAGTTGCCTTTTAGCTTTTGCTATTTTTTTTTTTTTCGCATGAGAATTGTGTTGCTCGATTCTTTTTATTATGGAACGCAGTTCTGCGTATTTGTCGTTAGCAAACAATTTTGATCCGTTCAATCAAAGTGGACAACTTGTTTTCATCCGAAATGTTTGTTTTAAGAAAGATGCCATATATCCTTTTTGTCATAAACCCATTCTCGTAATATGTTATTTTACCTATGCGTAAATTATCACCAATTGAGTGTGATACCTATCATGACAAATCATTGCAGGACGTAACAGGCCATACTAACTTCGGTATGCTAGTATGTACTCACTTTCTAAAGAATGAATCTAAAAAATTCGTAGTTTAAATTTCTAATGTAACCTGCATGGGATTTAGCAGAAAAATGCCCGTTTGACCCCTGATAAAAACAGGTATTTTTATCATGAAAATCAGTTGTGCCTTAGCTTGATTTTCATATATTGCCAAACTCCAAGCAGGCTTGCAAGTATTTTTCATTCAATCTCCATAATGTTTCCTCTAATAATTTAATGATTACCAAAGGGAATTATTCAGTGTACCAGTTGGAGGAGCACCATGATTATAGTTCGAGAGTTCTAGATTTTGTAGTCTAAAAGTGCAGTCGAAGGATCATTTATAACATTAAACGATTGTAATACTTGAATAATAAATCCAGCTAGCAATATATTATAAATGGATATATTGGTTTACATTTACTTTTCTTAATTCACGCCAATTATTAAATTAATTTGGTTAATATTGATCAGGATTAAAAATAATCAAATTGGTACCACCATTTATATTAAATTTTGGAAACCATAATATATAAGCATATATTCAACAACAAATTAAACAATAAATCAAACATAAATCATCAAAGTAAAAATATTTATGTCATCTGTTAATATGTGAGTGATATGCTGCCTTTATTTTAATTGTCTTATCAAGTGGCAACATTTGTAAATCTTCTCGTGGTCCTTCAATTGTAAAGATTGAAGGACCACGAGAAGATTTACCCTACCCACAACCTAGAACTAGCAGTCATGGTGTTTGCCTTGAAAATTTGGCGACATAACGTGTGACGCCCCCAAATTCTGTTTGGGATCAGATGAATATTAGAAGCGTCGAGACATACAACACAAGACAATCCACCCTCGTTCATGACATATAAGATGCAATGTTCCTAACATGTATCTAGCATTATGCAATATTCGCATCGGATATTTTTCTTTTAGCAATACTATACATCAAACTGAAATATCTCCAATACTTAAAACATACTTCATACATAATGACATATTAAACAACTGAAATCACAACACTAGTCCAAAATAGCTGTGATAAAATGAGTGTTGGAGATTGAACTCCACAAATACAAGTAGTAATCTGAGCTAACTACTGTACTATCATCTATGTTGCATCGTCGCTTAGTCGACCGTTTCCAGTTGGTCAATTTTCAGTTCTCCTTCAAATCCTGTAACAAGATCTACCATTCGGGGGGAATGGTAGTTGGGACTACCACAGTGAGATTTGATTATAAATCTCAGCAAGTTAACAAAAAACCTTCAAAGATGTTAATGATGTATGCATAGCAATAAAAGTATAATGTATAATCAAAATCATAAGTAATCATAGCATAACTTGACATACAATATAACATAACTGACATAACTTAAACTAAGCGTGAACTGAACTTGATTTGCTTAAACTGAGACTTGACTTGACAAGAACTTGATCTAAAACTTGACTTAACATGAACTTAAACTGACTTCTTTACATAATATGAACTTGAACTTGAATTCTGAAACTTTACTTGACATGAACTTGAACTTGAACTGAAACTTAACTTTGCATGAACTTGAATGGACTTCTTTACTTAACATGAACTTGGACTTGAATTCTAAAATTTAACTTGACATGAACTTGAATTTGAATTGAAACTTAATTTTGCATGAACTTGAATTGACTTCTTTAACTTGGACTTGAATTTTGACAATCAAAATGATTCCGCCAGTTGTTTCGTCAAGAATAGTGAACAATCATAATGATTCTGCCCAACATATTCCGTTAGAGATACTCAGACAATTAGAATGATTCCATCATGAGTATTTTTAATGAGATACCCTAACAATCAGAATGATTACGCCAAAAGTATCTACATAACTAAACTTGAACTGAATTCTAACAATCAAAATGATTTTGCCAGAAGTATCTTGTGTGAATTATAAATGGAGATGTTCAGACAATCATAGTGATTACATCGTGAGTATCTTAGACGTAATTGACTTGAACGTAACTCAAAAGATATGAATTGCTTAAGATAAAAATATTTCGTAACATGACATACTTGCAACAGTGAATACTACATGACATAACATACATGTAACAGATGACATACTTAAGTTAATATGACATACTTACAATGTATAGCAATACGTGACAGAATATCTTGTGTAACAGATGAATAATTTATGACAGAATAAATTATGTGTAACAGATAAATATGTAATGACTTGGCATGACAAATATGATAACATACATACATACATATACTGTAGTTCTTTTACTTATCACTCATACACATTAAACTACTAGTAAGTTAAAAGCTAACTTACCTTAGTCTTCGCATTTTCTAGAGAAAACTCAAGTGCGATCACAAGAAAATAAAAATAGTGATTTCTAAAAGTCAGAACTCAATCACTAACAATTAGAAATATAAAAAAGTATTAACTTAGAGTAAAATTACCATTTTATCCTCTACATGTGAAAAAATGACTATTTTGCCCCTAACTTAAGGATTTTGCATCTGAACTCTAAAAATCACTAAAATTTACATGCCTCATGTAAATTTTATCCTAAATGCAAATATCAATTCAGAGAAATTTAAATCTAAACACAACTATTAAAACTCTATAAGGATCGAAACTTACATAGGTTATATCTCCCTTGATTTTTATTGCAATTCTTTCAAATTTTAAAATGCATGATTAAACCAAGAATTTTCTTCTAATATACTCAACATATTTCTAAGAATAATCATGTGTTTGAATCATGAACAAATGTCATCAAATTCACTAAAACCATACTTGAACTTTTTGGTTTTTCTTCTAAGTTCAAAATAGATTTTTGTTTCTAACTTATTTTGATCAACCTCTTGATCCATGACTTATAAAGATGTTATCTTCAAATCAAAGCATCAAATGGTTTAAAAAAGGTGTCCTAAAATAGATCCAACCTTCAAACTCAAGATCACATGGTTAAACATCAATCAAAACATAAATTTAGCCAAAAACATCATCACTATGGCCTAACCGAATATTTCCTTGCATAAAATTTCATATCTTTGAAACTAATATCAAATATATTCAAAAAAATATTCTAACATGTATATAAGAGGGTTATAATCCTCAAATAAAAATATCAAAGCCATTGGATTATGATTAAACCATAAAAGATTTAATCTTTCTAAAAACAGAAACTATTTTTCCTCTTCCAGTTTCTAAGTTTCTCGATCTAAGAAACTATTTCACAAAAACTTTTAGTCATGAAACAAATCCTCAACCAATAATCATATACACATGTTAACAGTGCTCCATGAAAATTTCGAATCAAGATCTATCCATTAGCTTGGTCAAAAACTCTAAACTACAACACACTCTCCAGTTTATTGCCCAGAATGACCTTTCTTGGGTTTGTTCAACTGTTGACCAATCAAATGATCTCCAAATGGAACAAATAAGATAAACACGTACACTAGACTCAAAACGGAACAACTTTCATGAAGGAACTATTGTGAGAAAATACTTACAAAAGTTTCGAATCGGGCGTGCAACAGAGTTTAGAAAAACTGTTAGAGAGTGTCTTTTGTGTTCGATCAAAGAAAAGTATAAAGGAGGGTTGCTTTTCGTGGAAAGTGGACTGGAGAGCCCCTTACACAAGTTATGGAAACTGATAGGACTGAAATAAAACTTATATGTTGGCCTTTTCTTCCCATTACAATAAACAAAAATTAGCTCAAGATCTTTTCTCAAAGTGGAGTGTAAAAGTGAAAGAGTGAAGTGACCCTTTAGCTTTTTACTTCAAGAACCTTCTAGGCCCTCTTTTGGAAAGATCTGGTCAGCCAAGTGGGGGTGAAAAACTTAGCCAAGAAGCAATCATAAGGTGACCAAATTCGTGGGCCTTAATGGGCCTAAACCGAATGGGCCTAAATTTTAGGGTTTTAAGAGGGTTTAGGTTGCTATTAAATCCAAATCCAATATCTCTTGGCCCAATCAATTTTTTTCAAGGTTAACAAGGTTAGATAATGATGTTGTAACACCAATTTGAAAAATTAATAGCATATGAAAATATTTTAATCAAGCAATTAAACACAATGCTAGAAACTGATTCATTTAGGTTTTGGAGGTCAACTTTATGATTTGGATAAAACCATTTAAAATTTTGATTTCAACCATGATTTTGGGTTCTCAGTTGGACTCTAACCATATAGGATTCACTAGGGTGGAAGTCCTCCTTGGTTTGGCACAATTTGATTGGTCGGATGGAATAATATTTTGTTTAGTGACATGATTTCACACCTTGATTCCTTCAAATCCATCAAACGTTCCTTTTGGTGCCAAATGTTTAATACTATTCATTATGTGTGGCTAAGATCTTGCCAAGTGTCCAAATAAAATTTCTCTAATCTAGTTTGGACATTCTACACAGTAATTTTGAAAACATTGCACTTGGTTTGCTTACTGAAGTTACTATTCACTCGAAAAAATGAATAATAAATTAGCACTGAAAAATCCTAAATATTCATATTAACCTACAATGAAAATCGTTTACCAAAATTCAACCACGAAATACCTCTAAAAAAGATTTCACGGTTTTGAACAGGCGTTTTGTCCGAAAATATGAAAATGGATTTATTGAGCCATAAAATCCTAAGTAATCAACTAAGTCTAATAGCGTAGACTATAATGCATTCTAACACTTATAACTACCTCAAATAATTAGAATCGCACTTTTAGTACCATAGTGAGTGATAACACTGACTATATTGGCAGACTAAAACCTGTCAATTGGTCGATTCGTGAAAACTTATAAAATTTTCATGAGATTCCTAAAGCCAATAGAAATTTCACCATTGAATTTCTAGCAGACTGTTACACAACATATACAGTGATCGTATATGTAGGTTTATAATTTGCTACCTTGAGGGCATGGAAATTAATTAGTAATTGGAAATTAATTAGAAAATAAGAATTTCTGCTATCTACCTGAAGCACCCAAAAAATAAATTATTTACGTGCAGCATAATGTAGAGAGTATTCGGTTCAGTACTAGACTTTGAATATTAGAGGCTTCAATTGAGCCCACAACATATTGGCGGAGCGTATGCAGGGGATGACGATGACAACAGTATAACAGGTTCATTCTCCCACAGAAGTCACCTCATTATAAAGTCTTTTTTGACATCAGCAGTTTGGCCATCGGTTGGCTTGACTTTGTACTTTTTTTTTCTTTTTTTTTTAACCTTCCATATCCCAAGCAGTTTATTTTCATAAATGTAAGGTACATTAATAATTTTTAATATGAACATTAATAAATTTGACCATTAATAATTATCATGAGTCAATTAACATAAAATTATATTTTATACTAGATTTCATGGTATTATTGTGTAAATGAAGTTGTGGGGTTTGTACCTTGTCAAAATCAATTTATTATATATGGACCTCATCCCCCGCATACGCTTCGCCAATATGCTTGGTTTTATCAAGGGTTTTGAACCACCATTAAATTGATGTTAATGATGGTTCCATATTACACGTGCATAATAGACTCCACCATTTATGATGTAAGTATTCATTATTATAACAATATAATAATCACATGATTGTTTGTATTGCACTTAATATGTGTTATTATGCAAAATAAATAATGAAGTGTGCACGGATATTGCACACTTTATTATATAAATAAAGTAGACCATTATTACAATGACAAATTTTATAATGTATTAGAAATAAAAATAATGGTATTTATGAATGCACTTAAGTAGCTGATATATAATTATTTGATAAGATATAGTGTACTATTATATTGCCACTTATCAAGTATTATAGAAAAGTATTAGTGTACTATACTTCTCATCTCTACTAGGTATTATAAATGAGTTCTTCAAAGCACTCAATTGGAGTTATCAGCCTTAGTCATGACACCCACTAGTTTACTATAAACCCAAATGAGGATATGGTCATAGTTAACAAATTGTGACATGACTTAACATTGATCAGTTTCTCCTCATCATTAGTAAATTGATGAGGCCATATAATTATTCTTTATGCAGTACTGGCAACTGCACTTCATTATTTGGTTAAAAATATGACCTTACCCTAATATGTTTATAAGGTGATGGTTGCCTAATACGCACTAGGGTCATAGCTTGGCTGAAGGGTGAGGGTTGTGGGGCGTTCCCATCCCTCGCTTGGGATTTGATAGAAACTGAGACGCCGGGACATGCAACACTAGGATTACTTGCCCCTCGTACATGACAAATAAGATGTAATATACCTAAAGATAACTAGCAGTATACAGTACATCGCAGCGGAAAGTCAACTTAAGTAAATTTAAAGGAAACAATAGTCATGGTACCAAAAACATAAGATCTCAATATTATTTCATAGTTCATAAGAGACATCATAGTTGATACAGGTTTCTAAAGAACTCCAAAAAGCACGGGACCAAAACATTTAAAGCTAAACAGAAAGTCCTTTCCTAAAAGTGGAATGGATTAGAACCAGGGTCCCATCCTCAAGCAGACTTAAGAATATTCCCCTAGACGGTCGAACATCTATGTCCAAATCCAACTCTGTGTCTATTTTCTTAGCCTCTACAGCAGAGTTCTTAGTTTGTTCCAGATGTCTTGACACAAAACTCATATCTTGCTTAAGCCTCAACATCTTCTGAGGGTCCATTGTTGAAAATCCAGCATCGGACTCATTGATAATAGCTACAATCCTTTTGAGTCGCCGATCTGACACCTTAAGCAACTCTAGGGTAGATTGGAGACGAGTCTCCACTGTGAACTCATCCTCTATTATTTCATAGATTCCATCCATATTTAATGGTCTTGTGTACATGGAACAATTTCTATAATTCCGAGTGAGGAATAATAGTGGGTAAATACAACAGTGAGATTTCAGAAAATCTCAGTAAGTAAACAAATAACGTGCAACAGATATCGTAAGCATATGAAGCAAACTTAACAATGAATACATGGACATGAACTTATATTTATGCACTTGACCTTTCGAAGACATCGTGTAAAAACATCGCATTTCATAGCTTTTGCTTTCGTAAACATTATTTCTTCATTTCATATTCATTCATTAACATACTTATGAGCTCGTGACCTTTCTTGACTTATAACGTGACATTGGATACCTCACAGCTCCCCTATGCATTGTGTGTTCACTGCTAGTTATCGCATCAACCATCTGTCACTTTGACCAAGGTGACTATGTCTTGACTTTCATATATGGTAGCTCGCATTTTGCCTTCACTATAGGTGCACCCAAGAGTTTCAGGTGCGATCCCGCTCCGGTGTTCTTTTCTTTTATGAACCATTCGAGATCCATCAACAGTACTTCATCAACCCAGGGGTATCCCTCCATTTTAAACACTCTTGAGAGGATAAAGGAGTTCCACTAGGACATTCCCCTGTCCTAACATTTGTGGTCGTGATAAAAACTTTAGTTTTAAAAAAGACTATTTTTCTTTCAAAAGGGTTTTCACAATCCCAATGCATGTGACATGACAATAAATTTTAGAATTTTCATGAGACACATGAAGTGCCGAAATGCTTCATCATAACCATGAGATGCCGAAATGCTTCATCATCACTTCCATGCATGCAATACATATCGCGTTACGGCTTGAAAATATTAGAACATGCAAACATGTTCCTTTATAATTATTCAAAGGCATTCATATCAATCAAAGGTATACATTTCAATAATTATCATGTAAGGACCGAAACATGCAAACCCTAACATAACCAAAAATCATTTATATCACATTATCTCAAAGCACCAATAATCTCACTTTATCTATAAGGTTGGCCGAAAACTCTTTTATAGAAAAACATACATTCCAATCAATTTTTATGAACTTAGAATCTTCTAATGTATTGATCAAAGTTCTTAACAAAGAAACCTCATGAGTGCAGAAACATTTCCTTGTGATTATGGGTGATCTTTTCATGAACTTAGTCCCATACCAAAATGGTGAAATGACAACATCCATGTTTAAACAGCATAAAGCAACTTGAAACCCTAGCACGACTTCATACTCCATTCCTTTCCGCATCATACACATCTTTCATAAATAATTTTAATCATACATTAAAATAATCATATCAATAGATGTTCATAGTACGTGGAAGAACAATAATATCACAAATGACCATACAAAACCGAAACAACCAACAAGTTCACAAACCATATCCATAAAATATCCAAGTACAAATTAGAGGTGTACTTACAAAAATCTGAAATATGTATCTATAGCAAGCAAGCTTAAAAATCACATGTAATACTAGTTAGGATCATTGTTCAAAAAAATCCTAACCCATGTGTTCAAGTATGATGCTCCTTACACATTTTTCTTGCCAAGAAGACAAAAAAACCCAAGTTTTCGGACCCTTTCCCCTTGAATCCGACACTTATCTTCAACAAAAACTATAGCTACAAATCACTAGTGCAGTGACTCTCTTACCTCAAAACACCATACTTTAAGGCTTAAAACAAGTAGGGTTACATTTTTCTGTCCTTGAAGAAAACCTTTAGCTAGCCATGTATGTGAGGTTATGGATTCATGTGAAAATCTTCCAAAGATACAAGCTATCTCCTCTAGCTCAAATGTGTATAAGTTAGCATAAGTTCTAGATGAACTTGGCTCACACTGAAACCTCTCTTCTCTCTTGAAGCCATGCATGTATGTGTAGAACAAAAGAAAAGTTAGCTTCTTACCTCCTTAGTTTCTCTTCTTGAAAGTATCCTCACTTTGCCTATCCTCAAAAGAATGTTTGGGTGAGAAAAGAATATTGAGGTGAGTGTTTGGTTGGTGGAAAAATGATGAAAACTTGGGAGGAAATGTGTGGTGAGCAAAACCCTTAAGAAAATGCACAAAATGGCCAAAGGCCTTAGGGTTTTCGGTTTCTTCCCTTTTATAGGCATTCAAAAAGTTTCTTGCATGAAACAAGCTCATGCACGGATACCAAGTGGCGTGTAGCCCTATGACCTCTTCCCATAACTCATCATTTGATTGTTTTTGGGAACCAAAAGCATCATTTCCTACATATGGCGCCTCCCTCTACCAAAACCGAACTCACTTCCCCTTTTTGCCCTCCATTTCATATCTTGGTTCAATGTATCTAGTGGCTATAAGGTCTTTTGTCAATTCAAATCCTCCTCAATCTCTTACATGTATGCATGAGTGTCAAGTGGCATGTGAGAAGTGTGTGTGTAAGTGCATGGGCTACCGAACCCTTCTCTTCCCTAGGAGATCTTATTTTCACCATACTTTTGGACAATCATGTGATTGGTCCATTTTTGCACAAAGAACCATGTCCTAGCCATCCACCTCAAGTGTTCTTACACAAAAAATATTCTTCTAGAAGTCCTTGGGTGTGTGGCCTTCTTCCAACCTTGATCTTGCTCTTTCCCAAGAAACTTTTTACCTACCTCTTATGCATGTATGACATATGGCAAAAAGCAACTCCCCTTTCTCCTTGTTGCCGTCTATTTCCTCTTGGCCTTCCCTAGGTTATACTTTTCCTTAACTTCATCATTTCTTTCTAGAACCTCTTTCCTATAGTGACATGTGTCAAAAAGCTTTCTCCTATAAACAAAGATCTTCATGCATGCATGACACATGACAAAAAAGTGGTAGATCTTCCTATGGTAGACATGTAAGCAAACCCTAGCTCCTTCTCACCTCTTTTCCCTTATTTCCATCTAGATTCATCAAGTCCTATACATAGCCTCATTGGATGACAAGTATTATGCATAAACCTCAAGTTGGGCGTGAGCCCTAACTTCATTGGGATTCCAAAACCCTAATTTTCTATAAGGCCGAAACTCTCATGGGCTTATAAGAAATTTTTTTTTTTACACAAAAGCCTTGAAAGTCTTAGTCGTCACATCCTTCCCCCCTTAGAAAAAGGTTTCGCCCTCGAAATCGGTACGATGTTCTTACCAAAGAAATTTACTAGGGGAATTTAAATCAATCCTCCTTCTTACCTCTTGCATTGGAGGCTATGGGCTCCTTATATGAAGATGGTTATGGCACTTCACCTTCTTTGATTGTCACTGAATCTTCTGAAAAATAGAATATCACGTCCAAGTCATAATCGTAGTACATGTTTACTCGCATTTCATTCAACCTATACTCAATCGCGAGCTCAGTGTCTTCAATAGGTTGTCCTTCTTCACAATAACTGATACAATCAACAGATGTATCTGAGGTTTCAAAAGGCTCATGTCTTGAAACGCGAGTTTCTGCAGTGTGACTGGATTCTGCTTCAAGATTAAGTCCAAGAAGACGTAACCTATTAGTTTCTCTCCATACAAATGGATCATGTGGGGGTTGACGCTCTTCATGTGGTAGAGCTCTCATTAAAAAGATATTGTTTTGAGAATCCACGTCTAACACGTGAGAATGAAGATGTTCAAATCTCTCCATTTGATGCCGATGTTCCCTCATCATTTGATCCCTTCTTATTTGTCAGTTTCGACAACTACATTCACGTCTTGCTCTAATTTGTGTTATTGAAGATACAAACATGCAAGGGGTATTCCTATTACGAGCCATGCCCTGTGCACGGGGGTATGGTAGGTATACATATCATTACGAAAATTCATGAATAACATAAAGACAAAAATACACAAGAAAATAAGATACACTTATCGATCATTCATAATCAAGATTTGTGAATACATAAGTTCTAGGTTACAAACAAATGAGGATATTTAGTTCTCATCGAATCCTCTCTTTCCCATGTTGCCTCTTGAAAAGCTAGATTGTTCCAAAGAACCTTTGCCAATGACACCTTTCGATTCCTTAGCTCTTGTTTTTTGCTATCCATGGAATAACATGTTAATGGCTTAGGATAAGCGTTGAGAATTGTTAATAACTATTGACTAATGAATGGCATATGTGTGAAGAAAAGCTAATCAAGGTATTATTATTATAATACCATTATGTTCTTATCAGAATTTTGCGGAACGATTGTAGGCCATATTGACTATATTTTTCTTACCACTATATTAATGGTTATATAGTGGTAAGAAATCAATAAACGAAATATTATGGAGCCAGGTATCCGATGTTTTGATATTACAGTTTTCTGAGACCCGTATTGTAATCGTGGATGTTTATTTTATTAAGTGTGAATGGATTACGTTTTAATTATTTGAGACATTATAAGTTTGGTGCATAGTATTGCTAAAAAAAAATTATCTATTGCGAATATTACATAATGCTAAATGCATATTAGAAACATTGCATTTTATATGTCACGAACGGGGGCAAGTAACCTTGTGTTGCATGTCCCGACTCTTTAGATGTCTGTCCGATCCCAAGTGGAATCTAGGGGCGTCACAGGCACCATGTTCAAGATGGCGTCAATCTTTTTAGTGTTCGTCTTAATGCCCATCTCCAACACTATAAATCCCAAAAACTTGCCCAAGTTGACCCCGAAAGCGCACTTTGCATGGTTCAACTTCATTTTGTCCTTGCGTAGCATTGCAAAAGATTCCCTGAGGTCCGATAAGTGCTACGCAAGTTCTTGACTCTTCACTAGCAAGTTGTTAACGTATACCTCCATGGTCTTGCCAATCTGGCACTTGAACATCTGATTTACCAACCTTTAACATGTCAGCCCGACATTTTTCAACCCAAAGGCCATTACTCGGAAACAGTAAAGGCCTCTGTCGGTAATGAGTGTCGTATTCTCCTCATTTGTCTTGTTCATTTGAATCTGATTGTACCCTGAATATGCATCCATGAAGCTTAGAACTTTGTGCCCCAGAGTGGCGTCTACAATGACATCAATTTGTGGAAGTAAGAAACTATCATTTGGGCAAACTTTGTTTAAGTTGGTGAAGTCCACGCACATGCTAACACATCTCTATGTTCAACCAGCAAACTCTTTAGCGCCTCCCTGTACTCTGGCGGGAGTCTCATCCCGACCCTTGTAGTGGCATTTGGACGCTCTGGGTATAGTGCTACAATCTCTAGGGGCTCATTTACTTCAGCCTACATGAGGTTGTCTTCATCCCTCGCTTCTACGTTCTAGCTATCTTTGACCAAAGGTGGGAGTGGTGGCTGCTTGCTCCCACTGTCCATTGTACACATAGTAGGCACCCCTACTTTGAGCTCCTATATGTAGCACTCCCGTGTCAAGATTTGCCCACCATGAACCTCACTGATGCCCGTTTCAGTTGAAATTTCATCTTTAGATGGCAAGTGGAGGTGATTATCTTCAAGTCGTTGAGGGTTGGCCTTCCTAATATGGCGTTATAGGACAATGGAGCTTTAACCACCAGGAAGTCCATCATTGTGATGGTCATACAAGCGCCTTGGCCAACTGTAACTGGCAGCGCAATGGCACCCACGGGTTGAATCTCCCGATAACCCCTTCAGTGAAGATGGTGATGGACGTAGTTTGTCAGGGCTAATGCCCATTCTGGTGAAGGCGTCCCAAAATAACATGTCAATTGAGCTTCCATTGTCTAGCAAGGTGACAACTAGGGCGTCATCGTGGAGGTATAGAACCCCTTGGTAGTCCTTATCTCCAAATGAGATGGTAGGGATTGCATTTAACCTAGGATGCTTGGGGGATTTGTCCACCATGTATACTTCATTGTATCATGCTCTCCGAGCATGAGCCTTTCTGCTGTCTGCTGTTACACCCTTGTCTATTATAGTATGGATATCTCCGAGGGGTGCCTTGTCTTGATCTTGTGGTTGCCGAGGGGTATTATGTCTTCGTTCTCTGGCCTCTAGTGCAATCCTCTGTCCAGTGAGTACCTGGCTGGTGGTACTTACAGTACTGGTGCCCTCTTACTGGCGGATGTTCCTCCTTTCTTGTTGTCTTATTTTTTTCTTGTACGCTCGTGTTATTGTGAACAAGGTGGCATCCTTGGTCTCGTTGATAGGAATACCTTTCTCGTCTTTCATCCTAATGACCCTGCCTGGTCTTCTTGTCTTTGGAACTATTCTGGTTTTTGGTTTCCAACTTGACCTCCTGCTTCCTTGGCTCTAGGAGAGCTTGTAGTGTATCTTCAACATTTACAAAGTTGTCTGATCCATTCATAAACTCCCTCAGAGTGGAGGGGGTTTTCCTAGCCAATTCAGCCATGAATGAGCTCCCCAAGAGGGCAGCCAATGTGATCTTCTCGTCCTGGTTGTCTGTGGTCAGTCTCTCCTTGTTGAAATAGGTCTGATACGTTTTCAAGCTCTCTCATTCTTTTTGCTTGATGGTTAGCAAATATGTGGCTGGTCTGCGGTGCCTCCTGCTCGCCATGAATTGTGTAAGGAATTGTTTGACTAGTTCCTCAAAGCTGCTAATGGATCAGGGGCGCAATGTCCTGAACCATCCTCTTGCTATTCCTTTCAACGTCAATGGGAAAGCACGACACGCCACTACCCCGGGAAATCCGTGGAGGGTCATGTGTGCTTTGAAGTTTTCAATGTGATCCACAGGGTCTTGTGACCCATCATATAAGTCAATTTGAGGAACCTTAAACCTTGGTAGGAAGGGAACCGCCATCACTTTTTCGCTATAAGGGAGGTCAGTGCGGGTGAGCAGTTGTTCCACCAAAGAGGATCCTCCCATCCTTCTTGCCATCTCTTTGTATTTGTCAACAAGGCTGCGCACTTCATCGTGTAGCCTCTTCTTTTTCAGGTTTTCCATATTCACACATCTTGCACTGTGTGCATCTCCTTCTACCTACCCATTCTGGATAGGTGGTGCGGCGGCGTTCTATCAATACAATTCTTCATTCTCCTTTTGTAACTGCTCCACTACCGCCACGGCCTCTCTTAGCTTCTGCTCGGCCTTTGTCGGCCTCGCTAGTCGCTTCTACCTTCGCTATATTCATCTCTTGATCACGAGTTGCTTAAAGTCTGCAAAAATCCTACAGACGGCACCATTGTAAAGGACATGTTTCACATCACCAACCACTCAAACGACTTGCAATGAACAATCGAATGGCATTGGGTGCCCAGGATAAACTTCGATACCTAAGTTAGAGAAGTAGTCTCAATATATAATATCTCAATAAAACTCAGAAGCACATCTTCATGTACCATTTATAGAGATGTAGGGACGTGTCCATGGAGTTGATAACCATTCGTTCCCTACATTTATCTCTAATTATCCCTTAACAAAGGAGGAGGGGATAATTGCTCTGATTTATAAGGGCTATCAATCTTAGGATAACTGCCTTCATCTTGGGGTATTATCTCCTTGTGAATAATGTTGCCTCCTTATTGATATCATGCTCTTGTGGGCCCTTGGACCGTAGGCCTTATAGGTCAAAATAGCAAGCTAGGCTTGTTTATCAGCCATGGGCGTGGTAGCAAGAGGACCCAAATATCCCCTCCACTTACTTTGGAAACAGGTTGCAAAATCTGAACCAAAGTTGCAAGGTTATCTTTTGATATATAGCTTGTTGTGAATGGAAAAGCGTCACAGCCTCAACGATATGGAAGTAATTGTTGTTGGTACAATTAATATTGCCTCCATTCATGAGGCAAATTTGAAGACAAGTTGTTTTTCTTATTTCAAAAAGTTGTACATACACTATCCTATTTTTAAGATTAGTCAAGTTTGGAAATTTTGGCTGGTATAAAACTTGGTTTGGTTTGGTTTGGTAGATGAGAGAAGATCATCTGAATATAATCATTATAATTTTTCTAAACTTCCATACAATATATAATAAATAATTCAACTTTTTTAAATCTTATAACAAAAGTAATATTAAAAAAATATAGTCTGATAATATTTTATTCAATTTTTAACTTTTATCTTATTTCATTTTATTTCATCTCATCTCATCCGTATAACAAAACGAGACCTAATATTCATATAACTAAAACCTATGCTACTCCTGGAGTTAATCTATTGTATTTATTTTGGCTTGAATAACATTTAGACCTCGCTTAGATAGTGAGATGAGATGAGATATTTTATAAATAATAGTAAAATAATTTGAGTTAAGATGTTTTATGGAGTTTTGGAAAATAAAAGCAAAAGTTGAATAAAAACATTATAAAGTTAAAAATATTGTTAAAATATAATTTTTTAAATATAACTTTTATTTTGAGATTTGAAAAAGTTGAATTGTTTTATGTTTTGTTTGGAAGTTTGGAAAAGTTGTAATGATTATGTAATGGTTACATGAAAGTTGAAAATTTGAAATTAAAAAATGTTTATATTTATAGTGTTTGGATATTTAGATGAGGTGAGATGAGATTGCTTTCAAATAAGACCTTATTAAGTTTGACTCTTTTCTTTTTTGATTGCTTTCTAAGAACGTGTACATAGGCATCGAGCATGTATCCTCTTAAGCTGTTGGTTATAAGATTGCTTGGGGCAGCAAGAACCTTTCATCTCATTTCATTTAAATATTCAAACATCATAAATATAAATATTTTTTAATTTCAAATTTTTAAATTTTTAATCTAATAATTACTTAATCATTATAACTTTTTCAAACTTTTAAATAGAACACAAAAATAATTCAATTTTTTCAAATTCAAAAAATAAAAAATATATTACAAACTTATATTCTAACAATATTTTAACTTTATAATATTTTTATTCAACTTTTCTTTCATTTCTCAAAATCTCATAAAATATCTTAATTCAAATTATTTTACTACTATTAATAAATTATTTTAATACTATTTTTAAATTAATTATTTCATCTAATTTCATCTTAATATCTAAATGAGTGGAGGGAATTCTAAAAAGTACACCTTACACGTGGAGAATTATAAAGAGGAGCATCTTGAGAAAAAAATTTCGTCTTCCTTGGCCACAAGTTACGCATTGATTTTCAATTTTAGAATTTTTTTATAGTTGAAATAAGGCTCAGTAATACGTGCGTGGCGTTACAAGTAGTGCCGTTTCTCAAGAGATCAACGGACTCCTTTTTTATTTTAAATCCGCGAACACAGTTAGAGCATGGATTGATCGACTATTCCATTTGCCAAATAAATTTTAGATAATTTCACACTTCTTATTTTTTTTATCTATCACATTCAAAACTTAATCTCGCGTTAAATTATCTATCTAAATTCTATATAATAATAAAATATTATTTACTTTTAACTTTTTCATTATTTTTAGAATTTCTATGTCATAGTTTACAAATCTATGATTATATTTTATTTTTAATCAATAAATATATAACACACATTTTTTCGATAATTTCTTCTTTTAAAACATAACGTATTGACAGATTCTTCAATCAACCTAAAATCAACAGCAAATTCAAATTGGCATCAACCTGATTTTAGGAATTAACATACTTACATACATAGCATAGTCAATTGTAATCTATTTATTTGTAATCTTCTCCAAATGTACGTTATGTTGCAATACAGAATCAATGAAAATGCTTCACACTTCGCAATCTTAACATAACAGTTATATCGTTCATTCTAATTAATTTATTTTTTTCTTATATTTTCAATAATTATTATTTCCAAACTACAATCTAATTTTAATAATTATTATTTCCAAACTACATAACTATAAATTTTAATAACTTCAGGATCCAAAAACCCAAGTATTTGTAAAATTTTTCCACGTATGTTTTTTAAATAAATTAAAATTACAATAAAGTGTACATTAAAATAAAACTATAGTCAACAACAAAACATGATTTTATCCGATCACATTAAAATTAATTTAGCATTTTATCTTTGTAAAGAAAATAATGCATATCATATATGTTGTATATGGCATGGTATAGAAAGAATAATAATAAAATAAGAATGGTTAAGTTACCGTTTCCTCGTATATGTTTGAACGACTATTCCTCAAAGCCAGGATTTATTCATGATGGCTAATTCATTGCTGGTCAATTTTGAGCTAAAATAATAATAGTTTGATATGCTTTTGCCGATGCCATTGCGAATGTATTGACAATGGTATAGCTATTGCTAAATTTTAAATTTGGCTAAAAGTTGAAATTTTGATTAAAATTAAAGTTATTGAAGAAACTAGTTTGGGTCTATTTGGGGTTGTGGTAAGAATTTTAAAAATTATTTAAATAGTCTTAAAAGTTCTTTAATAGAAAAATTAAGTTGTTTGAGTGTTAGATTTTAAAACACTTTTTATATTAAATAAGCTAAAAAATATGTTTGAGAAAAATTATGATTTTCCAAATATGTATTATGATTATTCAGATAATGCAGAACGTAATTCAAATTTTAAAAAGACTGTTAATAGAAAAAAATATCCATACAATTTTCAAATAACTACAATTTTCAGACTTTCAAAGATATGGTCAATGATCGCAATCTTTAAAAATTCAAATAATCGTAATTTCTACATAAAAAAACACTTTGTTAATTTATTTTTAAACAAACGTAACATGTTTGAAAGTGCTTTAAACGCATAGTTACCAAACAGTAAATAATTTTTTAGTAGTATATCTTATTACTTAAATTATAAATTATAAGTTCTAAAGCTATAAACTATATTTCCTACCGCAATCTTATACATGTATTACATTGGACTATCATCACTATGTCAAAATAATAATATAATATTATATATTTTAATAAAATTTTTTTTTTTATATTTTGAAAATACACTCCATATATTAATTAAGAATTTAATTTTTACTTAATATTATTGTTTTCTAATTATTTTTTTTTCTCAACCTAACTATCCAACATAATATAGCCTTATTTACAAAAAAACATTTCTTGGACATAATTTAGACAATACCTGTCCATTGTCAATAATTTTAACTTTTGAAAAAAATTGTGAATAAGAAGGGAAAAGACTATTATTGATTATTTGTGAATAAAATATAGATTTAATGGGTGAATAGGACTTTCCAACTTTAAAAATTGGTTTTTAACTAGTCCAGTTATTTATACAAAATTTAGCTATATTTTGAATTTGACTTATATTTAACTCGTCCAATACTAATGCTCTTACACATCTCAAAATGCCCCCTCCTAGCTAGCTATCTTGTACAATCTGTCTCCTAGATTATGTATGCCCTTCGGGGAGGGTAAAGATAATGAAAAAGGAGTTTTATGGTATTTTTTATGGGAATTAATCTTTGCATCAGCCTACACACTACATATCATAATTTTTTTTATTTGTTTCTCTTATTAAATGTGTATTATATGGATGATAAATAAAAAAATATAAATATTTCAATAAGAGTAAAATAAAAAAAAATTGAAAAAAAATAAAAAAAAATAAAAAACACATTGATGTGTGGTGTGTAGGCTTCTGTATAGCAATGCTCTTTTTATGGAGGCTAATGTTGTGAACCCCAAAACCCTGTCAAACCCAACTCATGGGAATTGACTTCCATGGTACACCCCTAATTTGACATTTTGTTAGGAGCTTACTACTTAGGTACAACTGATTCCTCAAGGACCATATGGTAGCGCGGACGTCTCCGTTATGTTGGTCCAATGTCCTCTGTGTACATAATGTTTCAGAGCGAGCGAGAGACGGGAAAGTTCACCGACCAAATATTCCAGACAAAGATAGCTAGTAGCTTTAGCTTTTAGATATAGAAAAAGTCTCGAAGGTAGAAGAAGATTGTTCAAGAATGGAGGCTTGGAGTAGTGCCACTAACAGTGCTAGTGCCACTAACGGTGCTATTGGTAGTAACAGTAGCATAGTGCCGAATCAGAGAAAGGAGAAAGAGTTTCAGGGATTCCGAATAGAGAATCCGTTTACTTTCAAAGTCGGTCAAGTATTCACTGGCTTTGGCGTGGGCTGTGGTATTGGTATCGGCGCTGGCCGCCCCATAAATCTAGGTAACACCCGACCTCCCCCAACTCCTCCTCACATTCCCCCTGATATTTTGCATCTTAAATTCTAAATTATTTGGAGGATGGACTTGGGAAAGCTCTTCAAACCCAAAGATGGTGAAACCCGTTTATTAGCGTCTAAGAAACCATGTAGGTTCATTTTATGTTATCTTGTTTTGCTTTTTTCCTTTCCTTTTTATTGGTGCTTTGTTTTGTTGGAGAGAATGATAATGGCTAATCTAATTCCTGTTTCTTGGGTGTGTTACTTAAGAGCTAATCAAAATAATAGAAGAAAATACTTGAACAATGCAAAAAAAAAAAAAAAAAAAAATGGAGAATGCACTATTGTGGGTGTGTTCTGTAAAATTTGTTTTATGGAGGGATGCTTAATGCTCCATTAAAAACTATTGCTTTATATAAAGTCTCAGTTTTCTTTTGCCGATAATCTATTATTGAAACTGATGCAAAATATATAATTGTTTCATGAACGATTCAAAATGTTGTCACGTCATGCGTTTTTCTTATAAGTAAGAAATCTTTATTAAAAAGCACAAAAGGCGCAACCCAAGTACACTAGATGCATAGATCAGTTTTTTTTTCAAAATGATCCCATTCTATCGTTCTTTGTAATCTGTTATGGGATTATTCTTTATTATTGTTCTCTAGCAATAAATACTCTTTCACTTGATTAAGTAGCATTGGATATCCTTATAGGCTCCAAGTCTTATTTTATAATTAAGTTCAATGCATTTGTTTGATGGGCCATCTTTTAGTTGATGATTTATCCACCCTCAACATTTTTAAAAATGTATAAAGATCCTGTTAAGTTCTGCTAGTCTATTATATAAGTTATTATTTTAACAAAAAAGGAAAAAAAATGCGTTCTTGGTGTATGATGCAGTTCTATAGGGTTTACAGCATGAAAAATCTTAACAATTGAGCTTTATTTTGGATTGAATTATTTGTTAAACCAATAATGATGGTAGGACAAATTAACCATAAGCACCAAGATAATGTAGAGCCATGTGAACAGTACTTAAGAACCAAGTGAGCATCCAAGGAGTCCAAAGGATGTACAACCCTGGGTACCACCTAAAGCGGGCTTCTATTTTTCCTTGGCAATCTACTTATCATTAAAAGAAAAAAAAATTTCGTTGACATTCTCTCTGTGCTTCATATTCATTGTCAAGGTGGCAGTCAAAATAGATATATGCTGCTAGTTATCATTCTCAAAATCCATACTTATGTTATCAATATCTTCAACCATAGAGCTTACATAACCTTTTTTTTTATAAGTAATTTCCTCATAGAGCTTACCTAACCTTGTTAATGCCTTGTGCAATTTCTCTAATAATTTTTTGGAAAATGATTTGTTCAGTCCTTGGGTGTGTAGTCCCTTTGAAAAAAAAGGTGGGGCACACCTGGGACGCACATGAAAAAACTATTTTTTCATGGTGGGCCCCTCTTTTTTTTCAAAGGGACTGCATGGACTTGCACACCCTTGGATTGTAACTAGCATTACTCAAAAATGTTTTGGGATGCTGCAACTGAGCACTTTGGAATTAATTTTCAACATCAAAGATCCCAATCTTGTTTAATGAGACATAAGTCTCTTCATATTCGATTTGGTGGTAGTTACATGTCCCGCCTACTCCACAAACTACTGCACCATTGTGATTTACCTGATAAACTTTGAGCGAGTGTAACAAGACCCTAGTTCTAGTTTAGTGTTAGTCCCCCCCGTCTCAAATCATTATCAACATTAATGAAATATATAGTCAGATGAAATTACCCTTTATTTTATCAAAAGGCTTTATTTTAATATTAAGGTTAATTTTGTACATTTGCACATATTTTCATTCAGTTAATGGTGATTTATACATATTTACTATGGGGCGTAACTAAACACTGGAACTTTATTCTACAGGGGTGCAGCAAGTTGAAGTTTTTTTTTTTTTTGGGGGGGGGGGGGGGGGGGGGGGTGTAGTTCTTTCAGGGGAGGTGGGGGAGGACATAATTAACCCTTATAATTGCCTAACATCTGAGATAGAATGTAACTAGTGGATGTTAGTTAACTCTTTCCTCGTTGCTCAATTGACTGTGGTCTCACTGATGATTAAAATGAATTGATCATTCCTTGATTCCTTAACCCTCTTCCCACCAAGAGCTTCCTCCTGGACATGGTATGGACACGCTAAAAAGCTACAATTCTTTCAATTATTTGAATTTGTATTTTTCTTCTCATTAATCATGCAATTTCATTATCGTACCATGTTCTGTCTTGGTTTGTAGTTTTTCTATCCTGTTAGTCATCTTCAGCGTTGTAATTTTATACTTCTTTCCATGGACATTCATTTGATCTTGCTTAAAAGTAGGATAAGGAATGGGTCTTCAAAATCTGAGATGAAATGGATGATTTTTTTTTGGGAGTTTTTTTTTTTGGGGGGGGGGGGGGGGGGGGGAGGG
>QEOT01003206.1:190373-201014 GCA_003123785.1 Pterocarya stenoptera
TTTTTTTTTTTTTTTTTTAAGTTTTTGTTTTTTGTATTTGTAACAGCCCTCTAGAAACTCAGTGATGGAATTTCTATAGGCTTTAGGAACCTCATGAAAACCCTAAAAGGTTTCAAGAATCGACCAATCGCATAGGTTTTAGTCTGTCAATATAATCAGTGTTATCACTCACTATAGTGTCAAAAGTATGATTTTAATTATTTGAGATAGTTAGAAGTGTCATAAAGCGTTATGGTATGCTCTATTAGAGTCAGTTGATTATTTAAGATTTTATGGTGCTATAACTCGTTTTCAAAATTTCGAACGAAACGCCTGTTCGAAATTGTGATTTTATTTTTTGGGTACTTCAAGGTTGAATTTCGGTAAATGATTTTCATTGTAAGTTAATATGAATATTTATGATTTTTCAATGCTAAGTTTATTATTCACTTTTTCGGAATGAATAGTAGCCTCGGTAGTGCACCAAGTGCAGTATTTTCAAGTGTGGAATGTCCAAATTAAATTAGGGAAGTTTTATTTGGACACTTGGCAAGATCTTAGCCGCACATAGTGAATGGTATTAGACACTTGGCACCATGAGAAACGTTTGATGGATTTGAAGGAACCAAGGTGTGAGATCATGCCAGCTAAGCAAAACCATATTCCATCCGACCAATCAAATTGTGCCAAACCAAAGAGGATTTACGTCCTAGTAAAACCCTTTATGCGTTGGAATCCAACTGAGAACCCAAAAGCATGGTGGAAACCAAAATCCTAAATCGAAATTCTCCCTGGAGGAGGTGCTGTCCTCTTTCTCTTCGTCACTTGCACTGACTAAACCTGTCTAACTTCTATCATTCCGAGTAGGGAATGATAGTAGGTAAATACAACAGTGAGATTTCGAGAAATATCAATAAATAGACAAATTACGTGCAACATATATCATAAGCATATGAAGCAAACTTAACAATGAATGCATGGACATGAACTTATACTTATGCAGTTGACCTTTCAAAAGACAATGTGTAAAAACATGACATTTCATACCTTTTGCTTTCATAAACATTCTTTCTTCATTTCATACTTGTTCATTAAAATACTTATGAGCTATAGCCTTTCTTGTTTTATAACATATAATTGGATACCTCATGGCTCCCTTATGTACCGCGTGTTTCCCGCTAGTTACCGCATCAACCATTGGCCACTCTTACCAAAGTGACTACGTCTTATGTTTCATATACGACAGCTCACATTTTGCCTTTACCGTAGGTGCACCCACTAGCTTTAGGTGTGATCATGCTTTGGTGTCCTTTTCTTTTAGGAATCAATTGAGATCCGTCGACAGTACTTCGTCGACCTAGAGGCATCCCTCTATTTTAAACACTCCTGAGAGGACATAGGAGTTCCACTAAGACATTCCCCCATCCCAGCATTTGGGGTTGTGATAAAACTTTACTTTTTAAAAAAAGACTCTTTTCCTGCAAACGGGTTTTCACAATCCCAATGCATGTGACATGACAATGAATCTTAGAAATTTTGTGGGACACATGGGATGCCAAAATGCTTCATCATAAACACATGAGATGCCGAAATGCTTCATCATAACCGTAAGACATTCATGCATGCAATACATATCGCGTTATGGCTTGAAAATATTAGAACATGTGAACATGTTCCTTTATAACAATTTAAAGGCATTCACATCGATCAAGAGCATACATTCCAATAAATTCCATGTAAGGGCTGAAACATACAAACCTTAACATAACCAAGAATCATCCTTAACACATTAATCTTAAAACACCAATGATCTTACTTCATCCATAGGGTTGGCTGAAAACTCTTATATAGGAAAACATGCATTCCAATCAATTTTCATGAACATAGAATCTTCTAATGTATTGAGTAAAGTCTTTAGTAGAGAATCCTCATGAATGGCCGAAACATTTTCTTGTAGTTATGGATGATTTTTTCATGAACTTAGTCCTATACCAAAATGGTGAAATGCAAATATTCATGTTCAAGCAAACATAGTACAAACCGAAACCCTAGCATAACTTCTTACTCCATTTTTCATAACATACACATCTTCCATAAACCATTTTAATCATACTTTAAAAATAATCATATCAAGAGATGTTCATAGTGCATGGAAGAACAACAATATCACAAATGACCATATAAAAACGAAACAACCAACAAGTTCACAAGTCATATGTATAAAATATCTAAGTACAATTTAGATTTGTACTTACAAAAATTTGAAAATGTATCTATAGCAAGCAAGCTGAAAAATCACATGTAATACTAGTTAGGATCATTGATCAAGAGAAACTCTAACCCATGTGTTTAAGTGTGGTGCTCTTTACATCTTTTTCTGTCCAAGAAAAAGACTCCAAATTTTCAGACCCTTCCCCCTTGAATCCGAAACTCATTTCAACAAAACCCTAGCTTAAAGAAACATTAGTGTCGTGGCCTTTAATCTCAAAAACACCATGCTTAAGGCTTAAAACAAGTAGGGTTACATTTATCTTTCTTTGAAGAAAACCCTAACCTAGCTGTGTATGTGAGAATGTGGGTTTATGCAAAAATCTTCCAAGGATATGAACTATCTCCTTTAGCTTAAATGTGTATAAGTGAGCATGAGTTCTAGATGAACTATGCTTAAACCGAATCTTCACTCTCTTGAAGCCGTGCACGTGTGTGTGTAGAACAAAAGAAAAGTTAGCTTCATACCTCCTATGTTTCTCTTCTTGAAAGTATCTTCTCACTTTGCTTATCTTTGAAAGAATGTTTGGGTGGGAAGAGAATATTGAGGAGAGTGTTTGGTTGGTGAGAAAGTGATGGAAACTTGGAGAAAAATGGTGATGACCGAAACCCTCAAGAGAAATGCACAAAATGGCCAAAGGTCCTAGGGTTTTCGGCTCCTTCTCTTTTATGGACACTTAAGAAGCTTCTTTCATGAATCAAGCTCATGCATGGATGCCAAGTGTGGCGCCCCCAACTTCCATGTACAGACACACACGGAAATCGAGACACCCGGGATGATGACAACACGGTCACGCACCCCATCGACATGTGCTGAGTGTGTGCAATGCAACACGTGTACAATAAAATACGCAGCAGAAAGGTTAAGTCAAATAACTAAGTACCAGAGTTTTATACAATATCAGAGTACTGAAAATCCACATGTCAACATAATACAATTTTGTTTACAAAACAACATCAAATCAAATAAAATACAATAAGCAAAAGCAACAATAATCTTCAAACACAAATATAGCCCATGTCCCTACTCCTCAGGCGGAGCCGCATCCTCGGGCTCAGCCTCATCAAAACCTGCATCAAAATCTACAGTCCCACAAAAATGGAACCGCAGGTAAGTAAAACCCAAAAAGCTCAAAGACATTAAATATATTAAAACACTAACGCTATGCATGCACATGATGACCCAAGCGTAAAATCCGAGAAAAATACTATTTCTCAAATATCACAATTTTCCACACACGCCAAAAACACCATTTGGCATAAAATCAAATCCAGGAATAATTCCATTAATTTCAATTTTAACCGTATGCACCATGGCCTCCCCTAGGGACCATCCACATACTCTGGCTTCCCATCTTCACCCCACGAGTAACGACCGTGCAAGTGATACATGAGTGATGCCCAGTTCCGCTCCCACCGCGTACATAGCCAGGCATCCTCTGACCCCCGCCAGCCCAAGGAGTCACGGAGTCGGATCGAGAGCGCTACCATCCTGTCCAAGTCCCAGGCAAAAGCCCTAGGGGACGACACTTAGTATATTCCGCTCCCGAGTGTCCAGAGTCACCGAGATAATATCCCATCTTGGCTTGGGGGGGATACACACGCACCCAAAAATCTTAAACACAGTTTCCTCAAAACACACACACACCCACGCATGCGTGCACAATGCCATGAAAGCGACAACCAAACAGTTATCAGCATAACCAGATAACCAATTCACAGTTTATAAAACAAGTTAGTGCAAAAATATATTAAAGTCTTAAAAGTCTTTTGGAGAAATACTTACAGCGCTTGATAATAATTTTAGGAGGATCACGGAGGAACTGGAAGTACCAAATCAGCAACTCCACAGTGTAAAAACACTGTGGCCGAATACACTGTAAACCCAAATCTACACGGGGTCAAACGAAGACTTGAAATTGATAGGGTAAGGCCTAATGAGGTCGGTGAAGCTAATGGTATCGAAGGTTGGCCGTGGGTGGCGGCCGAAACGGCGGTTTAAGGCCACAAAGTGCAAATCGGAGAGGGTGTTCGTGGAGGTGGCTCCGGTGACGGATCAGGGCTGGGTTTGGGTGGAAAAGATTTTTGGAGGGCCGGTGATAAAGTGGTAGAAATTTGGTGGCCAATGGTGGCCGGACTGCGGCGGAATGGGAGGAGGAAGCTCACGGCTTCGCACGGCTCTCGGAAGCTAACGACAGTGCGGCGTGGGCTGGGATTTGGAGGGGTGGGGAAGCCGGTGGTACTGGCGGTGTCGTGCACGGTGGGCCGGAGGCGGAGCAGTGGGGGTGAGTCCAATCGGACGTGAGAGAGAAGAGAGAGAGAGTACGTGCTGGGCTTGTCTGAACGGGAAGGAGAGAAAGAAAAAGAAGAAAAAGAAAAGAAAAGGAAGAGAAAAAAAGAAAGAGGAAAAGAAAAGATAGGGAAAAGAAATGAGGTCCAATCCTCACCACTTTCGAGTCACAATTGATCCTCAAAAACACTATTTTTAAAATAGCAAATTAAATAAATAAAAACAAACTCAAAACTAATTAAAATAAAATATTAAACTCCAGTAATGAACATACTTTAAAATAAAAGAAAATTAAATCGTAGAACACCAATTAAAATCATAAAAGCACATTAAACTAATCTCTCTTAAACAAGTTTAAATTAAATTAAACGGCTCAAAAACAACTATTAAATTAAAAAAAACCCTTCAATAAAAAGCACGTAAAAACCGGGGTGTTACACCAAGTGGTGTGTAGCCCTATGACCTCTTCCTATAGCTCATCATTTGATTGTGTTGGGAACCAAAAACACCCTTTTTTCTACATGTGGTGCCTCCTTCTTCCAAAACCGAAACTCACTTTCCTTTCTGCCCTCTACTAGTTATAAGGTCTTTTATCAAACTCAAATCCTCCTCAATCTCTTGCATGTGTGCATGAGTGCCAAGTGGCATGTGAGGAGTGTGTGTGTGTAAGTGCATGGGCTGTCAAACCCTTGTCGTCTTCCTTAGGATATCTTATTTTCACCATACTTTTGGACAAGTATGTGATTGGTCCCTCCTAGCACAAAGAACCATGCCCTAGCCATCCACCTCAAGTTGTCTTACACAAGATTTTCCTTCTAAAACCCTCGGCGTGTAAGGCCTTTCTTCCACCTTGATCTTGCTCTTTCCCAAAACAACTTTTTACATTACCTCTATGCATGTATGACACATGGCAAAAAGCAACCTTCCTTTCTTCTTGTAAGTGTTTTCTCACAAAATTTCCTTTTTGCAAGTTGTTGTGTTTCGAGTTTAGTTTATATGGATACCTTATTGGTTGAATTTGAAGATCGTTTGATCGGCCAAAAGTTGTTTAAAACCAAGAAAGGTCATTTTGGGCGATAAACTGGAGAGTGTGTCATATTTTGGAGTTTTTGACCAAACTAATTGATAGATCTTGATTTGAAATTTTTATGGAGTATTGTTAACATGTATATGTGATTATTGGTTGAGTAGTTATTGCATGATTAAAATCTTAGGGGTAATATTTTCTTACATCTAGAAACTTAGAAACGGGAAGAGGAAAAACAGTTTTGGTTTTAAGATAGTTGAAATCGTTTGTTGTTTAAACCTATTCCAATGGCTTTGATAATTTTATTGGAGGATCCTAAATCTCTTATATACATGTTAGAATATTAGTTTGAAGGTTTTTTATGTTATTTTCAAAAATATGAAATTTTATGTAAGGAGATATTTGGATAGGCCAAAGTGTTGATGTTCTTGGCTAAATTCATGTTTTGGTTGATTTCTAACCATGTGATCTTGAGTTTGAAGCTTGGATCTGTTTTAGGACACCTTTTTAAATCATGTAATGTTTTGGTTTGAAAATCACATATTATAAGTCATGGATCAAGAGGTTGATCAAAACAAGTTAGAAACAAAAATCTGTTTTTGAACTTTGAAAGAAACCAAAAAGTTCAAGTATGATTTTAGTGATTTTGATGACTTTTGTTCATGATTCAAAGCATGATTATTCTTAGGAATATGTTAGAAGTAAGATTTGGATTTTTTTTAAGTTCTTGGAGATGCTTTGAAATAGATCAAACCTTATGATTCAAGGGTTTGCCTTTTTAGTTAAAAGTTTGAATCCTTTTTCGAAAAAGTTTTGTGTTGATGACTAGCATATTTTTAGTGGATGTTTTAAGTATGTTTTTAAACTTAGGATAGGAAAATCCTTGTTGCAAAAATTTGGTTTGATCATGCATTTTGAAATTGGAAGAATTGTAACAAAAATCAAGGGAAAAAGCCTATGCATGTTTCGGCCCCTATAGAGTTTTCATGGTTTTTTTTAGTCTTAAATTTTTTTGATTTGATATTTGAGTTTATGACAAAATTTACATGGGGTATGTAAATTTTGGTGATTTTTAGAGTTAGGATGCAAAATCCTTACGTTAAGGGTAAAATGGTCATTTTACCACATGTAGAGGGTAAAATGGTAATTTTGCTCTAAGTGAGTATTTTCTATATTTCTAATTGTTAGTGATTAAGTTTTAACCTTTAGAATCACTATTTGCAATTTTTCGTGATCACGCTTGAGTTTTCATAAGAAACGCGAAGATCAAGATAAGTTTGCTTTTAACTTACTATCATTTAATGTGTATAAGTGATGAGTAAAGGAACTACAGTGTATGTATGTATGTTATTATATGTACCATGCCAAGTCATTACATATTCATCTGTTTTACATTATTTATTTTGTCACGAATTGTTCATCTGTTATACAAGATATTATGTCACGTATTTTTATACAATGTAAGTACGTCATATTAAGTATGGCATATGTTACATATATGTCATGTCATGTAATATTCACTGTTGCAAGTATGTCATGTTAAATATGTTATCTATTACATGTTATGTCATGTTACGAAATGTTTCTATTTCAAATAAGTCATATTTTTTGAGTCACGTTCTAGTCATGTTATGTTCAAATTAAGTTCATGTTATCAATTAAGTTGTACTACGGTCAAAGATGATACGCGCTACGGTCAAAAGCATGCAAGCATTTATAAGAAAATTCAAACTGAGTATCTTTAATCAATAGAGTGCCGACGATAGAACCCAGTGTGACCCAAGAAGCTCTCACACCCTTCACATTGGTCGGTAGTGGGAGTTTGTCAATAACTTCTATCTTTGCTCGGTCAACCTCAATTCCTTTGAACGAAATGCAGTGGCCGAGCACTATTCTCTCCTTGACCATGAAGTGGCATTTTTTCCAATTTAAAACAAGATTTGGCTCCTTGCATCTCTACAAAACTAAAGATAAATTAGATAAGTAGTTATCAAAAGAGTGACCAAAAATTGGGAAGTCATCCATGAAGACTTCCAAAAATTTTTCCACCATGTCCAAGAAGATGGACATCATGCCTCTTTGAAAAGTGGTTGGCACATTGCAAAGACCAAAAGGCATGCATCTATATGCAAAATTGCTGTAAGGACAAGTGAAAGTGGTCTTCTCTTGATCCTCGAGTGCAATAGCTATATGATTGTAACTAGAATATCTATCTAGAAAATAGTAGTAGGCATCGTCGACAAGTCTTTCTAGCTTTTGATCAATAAATAGTAAGGGAAAATGGTATTTTCGAGTTGCATCATTCAGTATTTGATAGTCTATGCATACTAGCCATCCCATGACCATCTTAGTCGGTATGAGTTCATTGTTGTCATTCTTGATCACGGTTATCCCTCCTTTCTTTGGGACAACTTGCACTAGACTTAACCATGCATTACCTGAGATTGGATAAATGATCCCGGAATCTAAAAGCTTCAATACCTCTTTATGCACCACTTCTTGCATTGATGTGTTCAATCTCCTTTGGAATTGGACGATCGGTTTAAAATTATCCTCTATTAAAATCTTGGGGATGCAAATTGAAGGACTAATTCCTTTTATGTCCGAGATGGTCCAACTCAAGGCTATTTTGTGTTCCCCCAAGACTCTCAGCAACTTCTCTTCCTCTACATCACTCAAAGATTTGGTAATAATAACTGGAAAAGTAGAGTCCTGGCCTAAGAAAGCATACCTTAAATTTGACGGAAATGGTTTGAATTCAAGCTTGGGCGACGTCAGCTGAGAAGAGTTTAGCTTTTCCACTTTCGGTTTTATTGAAGGAGAAATGAAAGGTGTAGCTTCCAAATATATCTCACACTCAACCTTTTGTGGCGCCCCCAGCCCCCGCTTGGGATTGGAACGTGATTGAGACACTGAAATATGTAGCACAAGGCTACACACCCCTCATACTTGACAGGTAATGTGACGCCCCCAAATTTCGTTTGGGATCGGATAGACATTTGAAGCGACGAGACATGCAACACAAGGTTATCTGCCCTCGTTCATGACATATAAGATACAATGTTCTTAACATGCATCTAGTATTATGCAATATTCGCAGTGGATAATTTTTTTTTCTTTAGCAATACTATGCCCCAAACTGAAATATCCCAAATACTTAAAACATATTTCATACATAATAACATACTAAACAACAAAGATCACAACACTAATCCAAAATAGCTACGATCAAAAGAGTGTTGGAGATTGAACTCCACAAATACAAGTAGTAATCTGAGTTAACTACTATACTATCCTCTACATCGCACCGTCGCTTAGTCCACCGTTTCCAGTTGGTCGATTCTTGGTTCTCCTTTAGATCCTATAACAAAATCTACCATTCGGAGGGAATGGTAGTTGGGACTACCATAGTGAGATTTGATTACAAATCTCAGCAAGTTAACAAAAAACCTTCACACAGGTTAATGATGCATGCATGGCAGTTAAAGCATGAATGTATAATCAAAATCATAAGTAATCATAGCATAACTTGACATACAACATAACATAACTGGCATAACTCACACTAAAGCGTGAACTAAACTTTACTTGCTTAAACTGAACTGGACTTAAACTGAGACTTGACTTGACAAAAACTTGATCTGAAACTTGACTTAACATGCACTTCAACCAACTTCTTTACTAAATATGAACTTGGACTTGAATTCAGAAACTTAACTTGACATAAACTTGAACTTGAACTGAAACTTAACTTTACATGAACTTGAACTGACTTCTTTACTTAACATGAACTTGGATTTGAATTTTAACAATCAAAACAATTTCGCCAGTCGTTTCGTCAGGAATAGTGAACAATCATAATGATTCCGCCCAACATATTCTGTCAGAGATACTGAGACAATCAGAGTGACTCTATCATGAGTATTTTAAATCACATACCCTAGCAATCAAAATGATTCCACCAGGAGTACCTAGAATACTCTGAGAGTTAGAATGATTACATCATGAGTATTTTAAATCACCCTAGCAATCAAAATGATTTCATCAGGATTACCTAGTAATAATCTGACAATTAGAATGATTACATCAGGACTATCTGCATAACTGAACTTGAACTTAACTCAAAAGATATGACTTACTTGAGATATAAACATTTCGTAACAAGGGATAACATATAGCAGACAACATACTTAACATGGCATACTTGCAATAGTGAATATCACATGATATGACATACATGTAACAAATGCATACTTAACTTAACATGACAAACTTGCAATGTATAGCAATACGTGACAGAATATCTTATGTAACAAATGAATGTGTAATGACTTGACATGGCACATATGATAATATACATAAAAAAATTGTAGTTCCCTTACTTTTCACTTATACACATTAAACTGATAATAAGTTAAAAGCTAACTTACCCCTGTCTTCGGGTTTCTAGATAAAACTCAAGTGCAATTATGAGAAGCTGAAAGTAGTGATTTCTAACAGTTATAACTTAATCACTAACAATTAGAAATATGAAAAAATATCAACTTAGAGTAAAATTACCATTTTTTGTAGAGGGTAAATGATAATTTTACCCCTAACTTATGGATTTTGCATCTTAATTCCAAAATCATCAAAATTTACATACCTCATATAAATGTTTTCCTAAATTCAAATATCAATTCAGAAAAATTTAAAACTAAACACAACCATTAAAACTCTATAGGGCCGAAACTTACATAGGCGATTTCCCTTGATTTTTGTTGTAATTCTTTCAAATTTCAAAACTCATGATTAAACAAAATTCAAAACAAATCTCAAGTAAGTCATGCCTCTTTGGTTTTTCTTCTAAGTTCAAAACAAATTTTTTTTTTTAACTTATTTTGATCAACCTCTGGATCCAAGACTTAAAAAGATGTGATCTTCAACCCAAAATATCAAGTGGCTTAAAAAAGGTTTCCTAAAACAAATCTAAGCTTTAAAATCAAGATCACATGGTTAAACATCAACCAAAACATAAATTTAGCCAAGAACATCATCACTTTGGCCTAACCGATATTGCCTGGCATCAAATTTCATA
>QEOT01003207.1:6528-20431 GCA_003123785.1 Pterocarya stenoptera
ATTGGGCTGTGATCTGTCACCTGATGCCACCTCATTCTGTTCGTTCTCATTTTTCTTTGAATTGAGAAACCGACCCCCACAGCCCCTAGCTCTTCTTAAAGCATGCAAATGCCGAGATTCATGTAAATATGGCTGCAAGATTACTCTAAGAAATGAGTTATAAATACATACTAAAAATAATATGTAATTGGAAGATAATGCAACTCCACAGAGCTTTTCATAAGTCTTAGGCAATGAAACTCACTGCAAGATTGGNAGATAATGCAACTCCACAGAGCTTTTCATAAGTCTTAGGCAATGAAACTCACTGCAAGATTGGATACAATAGGCAAGAAATTCTTAGCTGATAACATACCTTCCGAGACTTGAGAGCTTTATTTTCTGATTCAGCTTTTGCACGAGACTGTCGACGCCTCAGGATCCCGTGATATTGCTTTGCATTCACAAAAACAGGTTCCTCAACTGCATCTGATGGCAAAGGAACTCCAGCTTGCTGAATTCCCATCAACTGAAGATGGACCTGAGACAAGTATTAAAATAATTGCATGATAGAAGGTCGTATAGGAAATGTGTGGTCTCAACATTCACTACCATGCATCATATAGAATCATATGGAATTTTCTTACAAGTGTAACAGATGCACTAAAGAGAGCATACCATTGGTTGCCCACCATAGGGTTGTGGAGGATAAGGTTGTGCATCATAAGGGGCAAAGATGCTTCTATAATAAGGATCTGGATATGGGTATGCTGCTGGTGCCTTCAACAGATAAGCCAAAATGTANGGGGGGGGGGGGGGGTGTTTACCCTAACCCTCTAAAACGTTTCCTGAGCCTATTGTTAAACTCAGTCTGTATTTATTAATGACACAATGTTGCAATGCAAATATATGAGCTTATGGCTTTCCTGAAGTTAGAACTTCCAGCCAGGAATCTCCAAAAAGAAGATGTTGCCAATACATAATTTTTTAAAATTGCAACTTCCAATGGTATTTGATGTTCTAAATGAGAGCGTACACAATATCAGAGGAGGAGGAGGACGTCTGAGATCACAATGTAACATCCCTACTGACTAATCAATAAGGCTCCCGACTGTATTCTTTTGCCATGTATGCTCATCCACATCAAACCGTTGCTACTTCAAAACCAGCTCCATGTCACCTAAATTAGCCCTAATAAAATTTAGTTTTTCCTTTTGCCTAATTTGTAGTTCCATTTACATCCTTCGATTCCTTTTTTTCCTTCCTCTCTACAAATGTGGATAAGCATACACCTTACCGCCAGATGTGGGTAACAGCTGTATATTGATTGCTCCATCACCACAGAAAACTATAGGTCTATATTTTCCACCATTAATTATCTCTATGTTTTAGCCTTTTTTCTCCCTTTAACTCACCAAATACATTATCTTGTCGTGACATGTGATTTCAGACTTTTTCACCTGTGTGTTCTACTCCAAATTCTGAATGACAACATCTTGAGTATACTACAGAAGATATCCATAAATCAATTAATATATATGTATCAAGAGATACTTTTTCAGGCAAATGGTTGAACACAAGCATTCAATAGAAGTTGGGGGTGGGGGGAGGGGGAGAGACAAGAAGAGGACCAAATCAGCTTAGACACTACTCTGAATACATAAACCTACATGTCATTCATGACCTAGGAGTTTTACGGTTAATTTCCCATTTTTAATGGACATACCTAAAAGCTTTTCAATGGGGATTATGATATCCACATTCCAAAAAATAAGAAAGCTGGGTAGAATGAAATCATAATTTGTTAGAATTACAAACAAAATGATTGCAGTGAAGAAACAATTACTATTTTTATAGCTAAACAAAACTGAGGAAGGCATTGATTCTCATTGGGAGGTTATCAGGAAAAATAAAGACTCCTAAGAGTATTTGCAACTTGATTAAAATAATGTAGGGGGAAACGGGTTTTGAGGTGAGGATGTTACAACATAAAAGATAAGGAATCAGGATCCTTTATGAATCTAATAAAGACCGTTTATGATAATATAATTGGCAGATGGAACCCAAATTAATGTCCAGATTAACTTTAACTAAAAAATAAAACTAAAGACAAATCTTTAGCAATAATTATATATAGCTGAAAACACGTTGGGCAAAGATGCTATGTGTGGAGAATAACATTAATACTTCAGAATTTTACTTCGAAGATAGTACCAAAGCATGTCCTGCTCCAAGTTGCGGAGGTGTTGGATACTGAACATTTGGAGTAATACCGGGATGAGACATTCCGATTGCTGAAGACACAGAATGAATCTGAGATTCCGAGTGCTTTTGCTGCTCATCAGCTTCACTATTATCTGGACAATCATTGATATGAGAGGGCATTACTATTTTATGATAAGTAGTAAAATAAATTTATAAGTAAAAAGTTGAAAAAAATTAAAACGAAAAAGACAAATGTTAAGACCAAAAAGAAACTAGTAATAAGTAAACAAAAAGTGAAAGCGCCAATCTTTATGGTTGAAGTGAGGAGATGCTAGATTTAGAAACTTAGCCCGATGAGTCAACTTTTAGAAGGAGTCGGAGAAAGTTGAAAGTTTCTTCACACTCAATAGTTATCACAGCACAAGGGCAACTCAAATCTTCTTTTTTTTTTTTATAAGTCACAAGGGCAACTCAAATCTTAAAGCAATATTCCCATGGATGTTATGCACTTTGACCTTGGCACAAGTGAAAATTTGTGAGGTTGGATTGGGTAAGTCATAAGTTAAAATCTAACCACTGAGAACTTATTTCCATGGAAGGTAATGAAACTGTCAACAACAGAGCACCAAAAACCCTTTATTAGCAAAGACCATCTCTTGAGACCCACACTGGTCACTAGAAAAAGGACTAGTTGAGATAATGTGAACACCCTTCGTTCTGGTGGTTGAATAGCATCAAGCTCATGTTGGATATCCCAGAATAATGTCCTATCGAAAGAGATTAGGTTTACCCTGGTTCGAAGTATTCTCTACTCTCGATAGATAACTGACACTGATAAAGAAAAAAGAGAAACCAAGAGCTTGCAATGGAATTTTCATATTGCAAAAGCCGAAAAAAAAAGAGGCAATTCAATAAGACTAATGCTTATAACATTATGGCTCAATTAGAGCACAAAAAGAATTATAATTTAATCTTTAAACTGTGATCAAAATAGAATAGTGAAAGGGGGAGCACAGATTTGCGATTTTGATAAAGATATTCAAAGAAAATACCAGAAAGATCGTTCGCAGAAGAAGTCATAAGGCTGCAATGCACGCTATATCCCCCACTGTCAAACCTGGAAGTTCAACCAGATGTCAAAGTACGAATAAAGCATCCCAGAGACGAGCCATTAAAAAAATGTCACCAACTTGTTGGCTCAAAGTATGAACTTTCAGTAATTAATAAGAACAAAAGCTTTAATGAACAAAAGCTGATATTCAGCACCATCATGGCAAGCATGAGAGCAATGCAAAGTAAGAATCTAAATTCAGGCAGCATTCAAAATATCAATGGAAGACAGATGAATACAATGCAAGCCGCTAAGAGATAACACATAAATAGAAGAACTACAGGATAGGTTTTCTAATCTTCATTGAAAGAGATGTGCAATAAAGAAAAGTAATTTCTTTGCTCATATGAATAGCTTGTCAAAGTGATCCAACTTATATGGACATTTATATTGGTTTGATTATTTGGAGCCATCACAGAGCTCTGGTGTTTTGCAACAAATAAATGTCTCAATTATTGAATGATTGCATATGCATATGACAGTAAGGACAGGAAAACTGGCAAACATTTTTTTTATAGGTAAGACTGACAGACAAAATATCATCAAAAGAAAACAAATCCTAGCTTTCATAAAAGGCAAGTTAAATAATTTAAAGTTGATAGTAGATGAAGAAAATACATCTTGCATGGGTATTTTTTTAAATGAGAAGAAAAGATGTAATCATCTAATTTTCAGATAGTATCACTCTTTCATGAGCAATAAATAGTTACTATAGATGTCTCTTTAGACATGGTTGCTCCTCTATCATGCAGTAACTTCTACTGAACGTTCATCATACTGAATGTTTTTTTGAGACCATTGGTGCTAATTTGCAGATACTAGTGATTATCCAAACACTAGGAGTTGGATGACTCTAATTGAAGCTTGAAGGATAGTTATGATTTGATTTTGCCAGCTAATTTAGTTTGCAAACCAACAAAAAAAGCACATGCATTGAAAGAGAAAAAAAGGGAAAATATATGCTTTTATGATATCCAATGGTATTCTTGCAAAGCCAATCGTGAGAAGCAAATTGTTGGTGTACTGGTGAGAATAAATATGAAGGATAAATTATGATCATTAACTTCATTAAATATGACACACAGCATGGGGATAGTTTGATTTCGACGGTACTAAAGTCTGATAAAACTAACTGGGAATAGTTTTGTATCGGCAAATTGAATTTACAAAACTCAACTTGAAAACTAACATTGTATTGAGTTCGTGGAGCCATTAAGATGTACCACAATTAAGATATACCATGAAACCTTAACTATCAAAAAAATATATATACCATGAAATCTGGACCATTTTTTAATTCTATATGTGTTTCTTATAACCGAGGAAATATGATTCAAAAAGTAGAAGGGCACAACCCAAGTACAGACAATGTGTACAGTGGGAAGCACCCGACTAAGCGGATAAATAAGTGAGTGGCCCATTTTCGAACACAGCCTTATGACCACTCCTCTTGTAGGATGTAACTTCACGTGGTCCAACACCACATAATGGACACTCCTTCAACGTTGTTTCAATGACTGGGAGGATCAGCTCCCATGTTTCTCAAGAGAGGCTCCCTAGACTACTCTCAGACCACTTTCCAATATGCCTTGATCGTGTTGTTGTTGTTCGCAGTAAATGGTATTTTAAATTCGAGAACATTTGGTTGAAAACCAAGGGACTGTGGAGAGGATAAAACAGTGGTAGCTGTCATATGATTTCCATAGGTAGACTGACAGGTCTGGAAATGGAATTTGAAGAACTGGAATTTGTACGTGTTTGACAATATTGAAAAGCTTAAACAAATCTTTGTGGAAGACCTAAGGGGGCTTGATGTCCATGAAGAAGATAGAGCCTTAAATGAAAGTGAGAGTTTGAACAGTGGCTTTCATCCAATCACTAAAAAAATAGTCATCTCCGCGAGGCATATTTGATAGATTAAGCTTGAATCCGGCACATTTTATTTTAGAGAAAATCATGTAGATGCAGAATGGCTTCACAATCTTCTTCTCCACAAAACTAAGAGGAACACGGAAAAACCATAGTTGATAGGCATAGTGTAATTTCCCCGACAACGGAAGAGATATCTATATGACACTTGAAAAAAAAACCAACTAATTATCCAAGCAAATCTGACAAATTAGTTTACAGTCGTAAAACTAAGATAATGTAACCCAATGGACTTGCCAATTAACTATAGAAGCAAACAAAATGTGGTACACTTCCAATTTCATCAATTTCCACAAAACTTACTAAGTTACGCGTTTGGTTGCCGAAAAACCATCAGAAGGAAAAAGAAAAAGAAAAATAAAACGAAAATTAAGAATCCTGCAACCAAATTCAAGTGTCTCTGAATTATTCTCATGCATTTTTCCCAGAGACCGAACGGATATACAACCGATTAAGAGCTTAAGCCTTAGAACACGGTGCCAAAGTTGAAAAGCTATTAATTGTTGTTGAATTTGGTTTCAGTTCTGAGCTAATAACAAGCATATTCAAGAGAACAAAAAGAAAGAGGAGTAATTGAACAAACTGGGTTTTCGAATTTCGAAAGTTCGCCTTACTGGGAAACTTCACTTCACAGGAACCTTAGTAGCAGATATGTGGTTCTTCTACTTCTTTCTCTTCTGCGGAAAACGAAATCGATACTCCTTCGGAGAGCGGAAGTTCACAGAGCTGGAATTCCCTTTACTACCACCATACTTCACTTCTACCAAATCCAATCCTCCCCCCTTTCTACTTCCCAAAATTATTTACCTTCCGTTTTTTCGTTTTTCCTCCATTTCGTGTGCGCGTTTCGGGGGATTTCGGCCGACATACGGGTTGACGCGGTCCGGGGGGGTTAAGTGTCGAGCAGGTTTCAAGGGATCTGGGCCGTCCAACGGGTACCCGTGCTTCGGGCAGGTAATGTGTGGGGCTTTTAGAGTGGGGAGGGGCTAATCCAGTCCACGAATTGTGTGGGGCCTACGGGGTTTAGCGGATGGGATTTGAGAGAAAAAGTAGCCGCTGACCGTCGTCGTTTTCCCAAGCGTAAGGACCCGATCAGCTGTACGCGGGACCACGGTTGAGGAATCTGATGAAATAGACAATTTTAATTTTAACTTCGTAAAGCTTTCTTAACTTATAGAATAATCATGAGTTATACAAATGTAACGTGTTTCTTTTGAAAAAGAGTCAGTTTCATTATTAAAAAATTAATTTTTTTATATTAGTCTCATATTTACTCTTTTTTTTTTAAATAAATGTATATCACTTACGCACTTTATAACTGCAAATATCATTTCTATAAATGATAAGGTCTTAGCAAAAATATGCATAATTCTATTATTTTTAATAGACAAATGCTTCATCCACAAAATAATCTTATAAAATTAAACTTATAAATTAATATAACTTTGATACTTACGATAGGTTCTAAAATTATTTTTACTGTAAAATATATCTTATATATCAAATTAAGCTACGCTAATTTATAAATTTACTTTCGTAATATTATTTTGGAGATAATTATTTATAATATTTAATTTAGATGCATATTGCTTTCACTCCCACTCTCTCCAAAACCTATGACCCAAGCTTGGGGTTCAATTTTTTTCTTTTTCCTTCCTTCCTTTTAGTTTCACTACAAAAATTTTTTATTTTGCCTCTCTAAAATTTATCCATGTTGACCTTGTAAAAGTGATTCAAACAAACAAGGATTTCACCATATATAAACTAAGGAGTAATGATATATTCCATATGCTCATCTTATTTTTATGCTACTATGTAAGATGTGACATATTTATCATTATTGGATTATTCTTTCTAACACATTTATCACCATTGGATCATCCAATGGTGATAAATATGTCACATCTTACATAATAGGATGAGAGTGAGATGATAATATGGTGTTTAGAATTTTCTAATCAGAGAGTTTCAACTTTGCTTTTAAATACTTTGGGTAAATAAATAATTGAGTTGACATTTTCTTTTATGGTTTTACAACTTAATTTTTCAACATTTTCTGTCACTATCTTCCCATTTCAATATTATGTTTATAATACATAATAACGTATATTTATATCAAAATAATAACAGTATTAATAATAAGGTAGCTTAGTAAAATAATGAAGTTGATTATCCAACATGTTAACGTCATGTTTCACACATCTTTGGACCAGGCTCCAACAACTCAAGTTTTCACAGCGAGTTTTGCAGAAAGTAGAATGTAATGCGGCTTTGAAAGTAGATCATGCATTCTTTCATGAAATTCGGGTTTTCCGTATTGTTCACTTTGTGAGAACCTTAAAATGCAGCGTGGCGCTGCGACGGCGTCATTAATGTGGCGTGTCGTCCGGATGGTGGAGCCATTAATGGGCGTAGTTCTCTAACCTTATCTTCTTGGTCTACTTTTCTCCTGGTCCGCTCATGCTTTCTTTGTCTATAGATCAACGATTCTCCGTATATCACGCTTGCTGTGTGGGCAGGCACTCGATAACTAAACACTACCCGAGGGACCTCAAATCGACGAGTCACATCTCATGTTGCACCATCCCTCCTGCAGGTCATGTACAAGGGATTCTCCTAGCGGACCAGTTTTTTGATTTTTTGTCCTAAGCCACCTAGGCCTTAGGGGGGGATCCCCTTACACAACAAATTTCCTAAATAGTCAAATAAATTCTTGTAATTGTTTTCTTGTATATATATTTTTTTGAAAGTCAAAAGTGATGCCTTTTATTCATCAACATTTAGTCATTACAGTACTTCTCCTTCAAAACTGAAGGAATTATTTGCAAAGGCCTGTCCTCAATCCATACTCTCTCCCCCTCATAATGAAATAACAAATTTAGCTAACAAATGAGCACCATTATTTGCCTCTCTAAAAGTAAATCTAATACTTCAATTTTGATTATCTGCAATCAAGCTTCGTACATTCTCTATCACAACCCCATAATCTGCTTCTGTCTCTTCTCGATTATTTGCGGCTTTGACGACCACCTTAGAATCACCTTCTAGCTCAACCTCAACGAGACCAAGTTCTTGGCACAAAATAGTTGCCCTTCTAAGTGCACAAGCTTCCATCACAACAGGTTTCATACAGTGATTAATGTTTTGATATAGAGTAGCTATGAGATCACCATAACTGTTTCTGATCACCACTCAAATTCCCCTTTTGTACTTTTTGTTATCCACTGTTGCATCCCAATTGGCTTTATATTTCAAACCAGTTGGTTTTACCCAACTAGTCTGTTGTCTCACGTCCGCTACCAATTGACTTCCTTTCTCTTTGGAGCTGGAGCTTTGAGCTAGATTGAACTCTTCCAGACTTTGTTTTGTTGACTAAAACACTTGCCTTGGATGTTCGATTTTATTTTCAAACAAGTAATTCCTTCTAAACCAGATTTTCCTCATAGTGTAAGCAACCAATTCCATATCTTCACTTTGTAACCTGTCATTTAATCTCCTCCAAAACTCCATAAAATGTATCTCCATACTAGGCCATTTCTGCACTGGACTGTTTGTCTCAGCCCAGGCATCACTTGATACAGGACAATTCCATAAGGCATGCATTATGGTTTCTGGATCCCTTCCATAGATTGGATATATATATAGATGATTCTATTATCCTTTTCTTCACTAAATTTTCTCTTGTTGGGAGTATGTCATGTGCTGCCTTCCATAGAAACTGCTTCACATTATTCTGTACATTTAACCTCCAAATTGAATCTCATTTGCTTTTTCTATCTACTGCATTAGAGGTCTCCCCCCCCCCCCACCTTGATCTCATCATATAATACTATAAGTGGTAGGCACTCTTTACTGTGAAAACCTATGTACTTGTTGACCTCCAGGTCAACATGTCCTCCTTGTTTAGACAACTCAGAGGGATACTTTTGATCACAACTGCTTCATCAACACTAAAAACTTCATCCACCATATTCTCCTTCCATCTGCCTACTCCTTCCTCTATAAAGACACTTATAGTGGCCTCTACATCAAAGATTCTGACTGGTGATTGAACTCTACTAGAAGCTGGTATAGGCAACCACTTATCCCTTCATATCTTGATTATTTTCCTATTCCCTACACGCCACCCCAAACCTATTTTAACTAGTTCTAGTGATGAGATTATGCTTCTCCAAATAAAAGAAGGCCTAGGACCCAGCTTTGCATATACCAATTTATGATTCTTAAAATATTTTTCCTTCATAATTGTGGCAACCATCGAGTTAGGATACTTCAACAATCTCCAACATTGTTTTGCTAATAATGCCATCTTGAAACTTTCTAGATCTCTGAATCCTAGTCCTCCCCTTTGTTTTAAATCACTCATCTTTGTCCAGCTCCTTCATATAATCTTTCTCTCACTTTTTTTTTTTTACTCCACCAAAATCTCAGCATCATAGAAGACATTTCAGTGCATAATTTATGTGGAATCTTGAATACACTCATTGAGTATGTAGGTAATGCTAGCAAAACTGCTTTGATTCATCACTTCTTTTCCTGCCTGAGACATTAATGTATTTTTCCAACTACTAATTCTCTTGCACACTTTATCTTTTAGCAACCTAAAAGTGTTATACTTTGATTTACCAACTATGGTTGGTAAATCTAAGTATTTCTCATAGCTGCCACACACTGTAATACCAACCTCTTGCAAGATTTGTTTCTTGACATTCATTGCAATATTGGAACTGAAAAACATAATTGTTTTATATTTATTTAGCAATTGACCCGATGCTCTTTCATACTTAATCAGGATCTATTGTATTTTCTGTCACTCCCTGGTTGTTGCCCTTTCAAATATAATACGATCATCTGCAAACAAAAGGTAATTAATGCTAGTCCACCATTTTTCACAGCAACTCCCTTTGTTTCACCTCTATGGTCAAAATTTTCAATCGAGGAACTTAGTCCTTCAGCACAAAGGATGAATAGGTAAGGTGATATTGGGTCTCCTTACCTTATACCCCTCGTCGGCTTTATGACTTCACCAGGCTGTCTATTTATAAGCCAAGAATATGTCACTGTGGAAACATATTCCATTATTAGCTTGATCCATCTATCTCCAAATCTCAGCCTTTTCATAATTGTTTTTATGAATCTCCACTCTAATCTGTCATATGCCTTGGACATATCTAGCTTGAGGGCCATGTTTCCAACTTTGCCTTTCTTTCTCATCTTCATCGAATGTAAAGCTTCTTATGCAATTATCATATTATCAGTGATGAATCTCTTAGGAACAAATGCACTTTGGTGATTTGATATTATGTTGGGCAACACCTTCCTCAACCTGCTTGCTAACACTTTTGATACAAGCTTGTATAATACATTACATAAGTTGATTGGTCTAAAGTCACTAACAACAAATGGGTTATTAACTTTAGGAATTAAAGCAATATGTGTAAAAGTTATACATTGTTCCATACCCCCCCCCCAATTTTAAAAACTTAAAACTGCTTGACATACCTCCTATCCCACTGTGTGCCAGTATGTCTGGTAAAAGCATGCCCCAAAACCATCAGGTCCAGGCACTTCAATTGTGCCATTTGTTGCAATGTTGCATTCACTTCTTCCGTTGTGAATTCCTTTTGCAGTTCCCTATTCATTTCACTAGTCACTTTTTGCCTTACATGTGTAAGGCATTCTTCTATAGCCTTATGAGATGGGTTTGCAGTGCAGAATATATTATGAAAGTATTGGGTAAAAGCTGCTTCAATCTCCCCCTGCTTAGTCATTAATCTGTCTTCTTGATATTTCACTTGCACACGCATGAAAATACTTTATATTTTTTTTATCACCAAGCTGATACCAAGTCCTTTTAACTCTTTGTCTCGACTTAGTATTCTCTTGCTCAAACAACTTGCCTGCTTTATCTTGTAATGCTTTGATAACTGCAACATTTTGTGGTCCCTCATTCATTTGTTCTTGCACCAATTGTTTTGTGATTACATCAATATCTCTTTCTTCTAATCCTTTTTTTTTTTTTTTTTGTGCTGATTCCATCGAGAAAGAGCCCCTCTACATGCCTGCAATTTGTGTTGAATTCTTTTTAGAGGGTTTTGTCCACTCACCATTCTATCCCAGGTTTCATTTATGACCACACCACTATCCTCATCTACTGTCCATTTTGCTTCATATATGAACATCCCTCTCCTTCTCATTTTAATCACATTATCATCTTTCAAATCTAGAAATAGCGGCTTATGATTAGAACACCTAGTAGTTAGAGTCTCAACTTCCCTCTTCCCAAATATAAATTCTTAGTATATATGGTAACACTATTGTAGTACACTACTTTTAAAACCTCAATTACACAATAATCATGTTGGATGCCCTTATTAAAAAAGAGATAGGTTGTATTAATTCATCTGTCTTGAGTCCTGCTATTATAAAACCTCTATATCATATATTGTTTACGTAACATAATTTTATTTGAAAAATAAATTTTAAAATTTGAATATTACAAATCAAATCTTACTATTTAAGTGATGTTGATTTATTTCATCCTTAAAAAACACATACCTTAAAATAAACAATAACAACGGTTTGAAAGTTTATTTTAATCTATATATTTTCATTGTTAAAAAGGTTAATAACTATGTGTGTTTTTTTTTACAATCAATGACTATGTATTGAATTTGATCTAATACTTTTTAACACTTGTATATATATATATAACAAACTGCATTTATTAATAACGAACGTTACAATTTTGACATAAAACATTCATTACAAGCTAACTATAATATTAATGGATTCCTAGTACACAACTGTGACTGATATGATCTAGTCCATACTGTAAGCCCCTCTCAGACCACTGAGAGATAGCACAACTCTATCCAAGATAGAGTTAACAAATCCCATACTCTGGCACTTTAATCTAAGCTCCAAATCTTTGGAATTCATATATTTTTTGAAAGAGTTCTTCTACGGATCAGCCACCCACTATTTACGGCTGATCCGTAGCACACCTTAGCTATCATTTTTTTTTTCTCTAAACGCTCGTTTTACCCAAACAAATACTCAATGCATTGTAGATAAAAACATATAATACCTATATGAGAAAGATTTTTAAGCTTTTCGGAGAAGAAATGGGAGCAAAAACAGAGACAGAGTATAGAGAGGATGAGAATCCTCTGGCATCGATGAATCATCTTCATCAATGAGACAAGACGACGAAACTGTCTCCTAGTCTACTTTGCCAAACTCACATTTCACGGATTCAATACGACACTGGATTCCTCACTTCAATCACGAGGAACACACAGAGGGAGACCAAAAGAAAAATAAAGAATCTTGGGTTTCAAATACTCCTTTTTCACTTTGAGTTTTAGAGAGAGAGAGAGAGAGAGAGAGATGGAGAGGCTTTGAGCTTCGGCCATGGCGATGGGGAGGTATTTTTTTTTATTATTTATTATTTTGTATTATTCTATTAAATTGATAAAAAATATTTTGCGAACGTTGATTGGAATACGTTACGGCATTTATATACTTTCCGGGTTTGCACTTTGCATTGGAATTTGGGAAGCCAGAACTAAGATGGAGGGGGAAGGGTGCGGGATTGAGATGAAGGGGGACTGAGATGGAGGGGGAGGGGTTAAGGCAAACACAAAGCCCGTCTGAGATAGAGGGGAAGGGATTAGGGCTAAGATGGAGGAGGTTTGAGATGTAGGGGGAAGGGTGCATGGTGAGATGGAGGAGGGCTAAGACTGCGTTTGGATGTTGAACTGAGTTAAGCTAGGTTGAGTTTTTTATAAATAGTAGTGAGTTGAGATTGTTGAATGAGTTTGGTGGGGTCCACTAAGATGAATTTAAAATGTGTTTGGATGTTAAAATGAGTTTAGATATATTTATAGGAAATTGTAAAAAAAAGAGGTCCCACCATTATTTATATTGTTCATCTGAGATGCAAAACCGACGAAATTGTCTACTGTTGTCTGAACCCAAAAAAAGAGAGGGTCCCACCAGTACCTTTCTTGTGTTATAGTACTGTTTTGTCTTTTTATTATTATTATTATTATATATCATATTTAACCGAGTATCATTATTAATCATCCGTACATGCACTGCAGCCAAATGTGGGTATGCACTACAACCAGAGGTCAAAACGTGGCAGAGAGTCAAAATAATGGTCGAAAAGCAACCATCTGCAAAGTTGTCCCGTCTGTCTACAGTTTACAAATGAATTTAAGATGAAACTTAGCTTGAAAGTGTGTTTGGATAGTAGATGAAGTTTAAAAAGAAACTGAGTTGAGCTGCATTTGACATTCAAACGAAGCCTAAGATAGGGCTTCGGAGTGAGGAGGCCTTAGGGAGAAGAATAAATCTACCCAACCTTCGGAGGTTCATCACACACCACACTCTTCTGACCACATCACAGTTTTTGTCCTCACCCCGCACTCCCTCCCAAACACCCTTCAGAGTCACTCTTCTCCCTCATCCCTCTCACACGAGTGTGTTCAGCAACCCCACTACCTCCTCTCTTTCACGTCGTCGTCTCGCCAAGCTCCCATGAAGAACAACCTCGACGCTCTTCCTTTACCAGTCTAAACGTCTGTCCAGTCAAGTTTCGACGACAACCAACTGTTGAGATCTGCTGAGTGTTTATTTACCGATTGTGTTTGGATCTTTTTTTTTTTTTTT
>QEOT01003207.1:20831-40186 GCA_003123785.1 Pterocarya stenoptera
ATTTTCTTATCTTTTCAATTTTACAGATTGTATTTTCAATTTTACAGATTATTTTTAATTTTATACCGATCACAATCTGTTATTTGTTTAGAGATTCTATTTTCAAGTTTTTTTATTTTCAATTTCTACCAGAAGACATATGGGATTATTCATACCCAACGTCTCTTCTCGAATCTTCTGAAGTATTTTTTAGTTTTTACATATACATATGTATTATTGGAAATGTTTTTACATATACCTAGTGTCTCTGATTTCTGAAGAGCCGAAGAAGAACGTGGGGGGTCTGCAGAAGTGAAAGAAGAAGAACGGGGGGGCTGGGGGAAGGGGAAATTGAAATAAACCTGGGATCAAAACGCACATTCCTCGCACGTTTTGTTAAAAAAAAAGGAAAAAAAAGAAAACCACATAGGCTGGAGTGCGGTAGTTGCATGAACAGTAGGTGACTGTGTAGCAAAGCTCTAGAAAGAAATTGATAAATTTGTTTAGGCCACGTCATGTGTGTGATCCGGTTTATGTAAATAATGGCTGCTCTCTTCTTGAAATGAAGGTTTTTTTTTATCATTTATTTATCTTGAGACTTTTAAAAAAAATGATTAACATATAATTAATAAAAAAACAATGAGCAAAATTAGCGAATGACAGTCTGAGAAGCCAAAGGTAAAAGCCGTCCTTTGCTACTCTCGAAAGGATCATTTGCAGCTGCTCTTCCTCTCCGCTGCATGAGCGAGAGATCGAACCCACCTTATATATTTCGAGAACAATATTGATTCTCCTTAGTCCTCTTTGGTTTCTCCCCGAGTCTCGCTCTCCGAACCTCTCCTGATCTCCTCATGGCTCAGTTGGCGGCATCTCAGGTCGACCCATTTCTTTTTTTCATTATATGATTTTGATCCTTACCCTCTGTTTGGCTTCCGAGAAACTGCGGGAAAAGAAAATGAAAGAAACCCAATGATGAATATTAATTGGATTAAACAAAGGCCTCAGCTGGCAAGTGGATGGGGTTTTTGCTGTGCTTTTGACTCTGCCGTTCTGCTAACGTTTCCAGTCTGATGGTTTGCTTTCAGGTTGCAGTGAGTGTTCCTGTTGGGAGCGATTTGTCCACCAGGAGATCCGTGTTTAAGGTTTCCTCAAAATCTTTATATTTTTTCCGACTAATTTTGTAGTTGAAATGCTTAATGTTACAATCTTCGAGTTAAATGATTACTTATTTCTGTTAGTTCTGTGTTTGGTTATGTCGTGGATCATAAAATTTAAGAGCTTGTTTGGTTACATTCTAGGACTCGAGGTTTTGATATTTTTCGGAATTTTGGAAATAAGAACTCATTCCCCATATTCAACTTCCATTCAAAGAAAAAATCTTTACTACTCACATTTCATTTCAAGCCATTTAAACTGGAACATCGAAATCCAATCATTTTCTTCAATTAGTTCGGTCCAAATGAAACGATAAAGCAATTGTAAAATTTTTGGGAATTTTGAAATAAGAACTCATTCCCCATGTTCCAACATTAGTCACATGAATATCTCAATTTCAGAAGCATAGATTTTAATTTATGTCTATTGCAGTAGAGAACTGATTATTTCTTTTTCTTTAGTTCTCAGAGATCACGTAAAAAGAGAAAAAGTCGCTTTCACTGGAAAACTTATCCCTAGAAAAAGCCTTGATCAAAGCAAGTTGACAAGATGCTGTTTTCTTTTAGTGTGGTTTTGCTGAAGTCTTGCAAGTTTGCAACATTATCCTTCTTTTTTTTGATAAGTAAGAGATAAATATTATTGATATGAATGAAGTAGGCATAGCCCTTGTACATAGGAAGTATGCAAAAAGATCCCTAAATACATTCTAAGAGCGAGAAATTAAAGACAAAAAAGCTATATTCACTTTTTTGTTTGTTTCCTTATAAAAAACCACTCCACCACCTCGAATGAGAGCAAGAGAGTGGATTTCAGCTCACAATTCTCTGATTTGCACCGTCATTCATGTAGTGCCTCATTTATTGTCTCAACACCATAGTAAATATGTATATAAGGTTCATTGTTTACATGATTCTATAAAAAATGCTTACACGATATAAAAAATGCTTACACGATTCTTTGAGAGAAATATATGATACGATTAATATTGAATGTGAGTTTTACTTTATCATTAACAAATTAAGTTTCCCTGCTTTTTGTATGGTTTGTGATTTCTCAAGGCAACTGTTTTTCATTTTTTGCAGACAAATAGCTTAAACTTTCATGGGAAATCATGGGCACCTTTCTTATCACTGGAATCGAAAACAACGAATGCACGATTGAGAAATAAACAGATAATATGCCAATCAGTGCAACAAGCTAGCGTACCTAAAGTTGTTGTTTCCCCTTCAAGCCTTGAGGATGCCAAAGAGCCCCCACTAAATACATACAAGCCTAAGGAACCTTATACAGCAACCATTGTCTCTGTTGAGAGGCTTGTGGGGCCGAAAGCTCCTGGAGAGACTTGCCATATTGTGATTGATCATGGTGGCAATGTTCCATACTGGGAAGGGCAGAGTTATGGTGTAATTCCTCCTGTAAGTGATTAGTTACCTGGTCATCATCCTCTTTTTAGTGTACTTCTCCAAAGTTGTAGGTTCTCTTTCTAGGCTAGTCATGATAAAGGCATATTAAGTTGTAGATGGTGTTGTCAATTTCCCTTGTTCCTGTCTTTGCCTATGGATCTCTGTTTCTACTGGCTAGGATTAAGAGAATAAATAAAATGATGTAGATTTAGTGTTCAGTTCCATTTGATGGAGAATCTAAATTTGTATATTTATTCAGAATTTATGAAATATTTTCTTGACGTGCTAAAAGGTGTATCTCTGACTTAAAAGTATACCATTGTGATATTTGAATAATCATCTCCATGTGTCACAGGGTGAAAACCCAAAGAAACCAGGGGCTCCCCAGAATGTTCGATTATATTCAATTGCCTCCTCTAGGTATGGAGACTTTTTTGATGGCAAGACAGCCAGCTTTTGCGTCCGCCGTGCTGTTTATTATGACCCTGAAACTGGAAAGGAGGATCCTTCCAAGAATGGTGTATGCAGCAATTTTTTATGCGACTCAAAGCCTGGAGATAAAATTCGGGTCACAGGTACGGACTACCTTACACCAAAGGTTAAAAGACTTGATTTGTTTTTTTAGAATTTCCTTCAAAAGTAGTCAAGGATCACATAACTTGCTTACACTTTCTTGCATAATTTAATTTCCGATGTCTACTAGTTAGTTGATACTTGATGTGTAGCTTATAGGTCTAACCATTCTACTCTGGATCCAAATACTCTATCAAAGCAAGTCAACAACTTAATGGCATGCTCCTAGTCCAACATTATGCAACAAATGGCGTAATATTAATCACTTACCATGTGAATGATAATGATTGTCACTTATAAAAAAAGTTTAATAGTAATTGTCGTCAATAATTTATATAGTCAGATGGGTTAGTTTGGCCATATAAAACAAAAGTTAAGGCAATTTTTTTATTGTTTGATGGGGTTACCTCTGGTTGTGATTCGTGAACAGTGGACAAACATGCTGACTAGTTGCACAAGTCCAGAAGGTCAGAAGCCTGGATATTTTGTTTGATGAAGAAAGTGATTCTGGATATATTGGTCTATGATTATTTTATCTAAGTTTGACATTTAGATGATTATCAAACTTTCACCATCCGAAGGTCAGGAGGAAAGACAATTGAGAAAGTATCATAAATTTATTTGACCAGTAATTTTATCATTCATGCACTGAGATTTTTGTGTTTAGGGTACCAAAAGATTTTACATTGGGACAAAAGGAGACTTTCTTTTCTTTATTCCATGGGAGGGCCTGCTAGCGGGGGAAGTGGGTTCAGAATAACGTCGTTATAGGCTTAACTAATTGGTTATTCATAATTAATATAAATTGTTGTAATTAACCTGGCTCACAAAGGGATTTTGTTATTGTATAAAGGAAGCTTCATGTGACTTATTATTTGTTAAATTGCTTTGCTTCAATTTTACTCTGTTGATATCCTATTGCTTACGTTGTCTTCAAGCGAGTTCTACTTCAGCATTATGGTTTTTAATGATTTCTTAGTTATGATATGGTGGCTGAGTTGTTGTTATCTAATTAACAACATGATTACTCTTAGAGGATAGATAGATGTAGTTGTGTGATTGGTGATTCTTTGGTGTTGGTTTTACATAGATATTCAGTGTTATTGTCTAGAATTGCTTCTTATCTGTTCTTATTTCTGAATTATCTTGAAGGCCCCTCTGGCAAGATAATGCTTTTGCCTGAAGACAACCCAAATGCCACCCACATCATGATTGCTACTGGAACTGGCATTGCTCCATTCAGAGGCTATCTTCGCCGTATGTTCATGGAGTCTGTTCCTACATTCAAGTTCAATGGTCTTGCATGGCTGTTCCTTGGGGTGGCTAATTCTGACAGTCTCCTCTATGACGATGAATTTACGAAGTATCTTAAGGACTACCCAGACAACTTTCGCTTCGACCGGGCCCTTAGTAGAGAGCAAAAGAATAAGAGCGGAGGCAAGATGTATGTTCAGGACAAGATTGAAGAATACAGTGATGAAATCTGTAAACTTTTGGATGATGGTGCCCACATTTATTTCTGTGGGCTTAAAGGAATGATGCCTGGGATCCAGGAAACCTTTAAGAGGGTGGCGGAGCAAAGAGGGGAGATTTGGGAACAGAAGCTCTCACAACTAAAAAAGAACAAACAATGGCATGTTGAAGTGTACTGATTTACATGGTGATTAATGTCATGTATGCGAGTTTCATGAAAATTGCATCAGGCACGTTCTGTTAGGTGAGTTGGCTTTTTTTAAATTGCTCAGCTTTTTCGATGAGGTGCTGGAGTGACAGTTATCATTTTATCTGTGCCATTAAAATAACCATTAAGACAAGTTAGATTCTCTTGGTTAGTACAAATTAAGAACCCTTTTCAGTAGGTGATCTCAAGTAATCTTGTCACATGACTTGTTTTCAAATAAAAAATGGCAGTATTCTGTCGTTTTAGTTGTCATATATGGTTGTCATTTCTGTTGGGTAAGAATCACCCCTTTTTGTTTTTTTAGATGGCAGTATAACATTTTAATCGGGGCTGGATTTTATTTAAGGCCACTGCTTGGAAACAGGATAGCCGTGTTTGGATGTTGAGGTGATCTCAGGTGATTTGGGTTGATCTAGGAATAATAATATTTTATGAATTTCATTGAGATGTGTTTAAATGTAAATAAGTTGAGATATGTGTTTAAATATTCAAACTTTGAAGTAGATTGATATGAGCTTAACTATTTTTATGAAAAATTGAAAAAATAGTAATCTTGAGGGGTAGCTCAACTGGTCAGGTCTTGAGTTTGCTCTCCAATAATCACCAGTTTGAGTTCCTTTAGAGTCACTGGGGGTTTACCTGATCGATAACTTCAGGATTTCATGGGATTAGTTGAGGTGTGCGTAAGCGGATCTGGAGATCCACGGTTATTAAAAAAAATAAAAAATAAAAAAATAGTAGGTCTTGTCGATTGATTTGAGATGTGTTCGAAGTTTAAAAGTAGAACTAAAGGAATGGTCAAGATGGGCAGTAGCACAAGTGGTCAATGTTCGTAGGAGTTGATTCTGACTAATTTGCCTTGCAATTTCAAATCTGGAAAAAAGTGGCACTTGGGGATGATAAAATATTAGGTAAAAAAAATCCCAGGAAGGAAAATGAAAAGAATATGCAGATTTGCTTTTAGGGCTTTGCTATCCAGCCGTTTACATCACAAACCATGTCTCTTTTAACTTTTAATTATTTTATTTTATTTTTATTAAATTAATTAAATTATTCTACTCATCATTTTTACAACATATAAATAAATATAATAAGGTAAAAAAATAAAAAGGAGAATTTGCCCAGCAATGTTGATATTCTTACCACCTAGTCATGGGATGAGATCGCCTGGTTTCATCAGAACTTGGACATTTTCTTCTTTGATATTATTTTTTACACCCTCTTTGTAGGAAACGTTTTTTTTTATGGGGCTTCAATTGATCCTCTGACTGAGTTTAGGCGTTGAAGATATCCTTTTGAATGAGTGGCTTTCTTTATCTATTTTTATGTTTTTTTTTTTTTAATCATCAATATGGTCGAATGGCTCTTTCCTCTCTTTGTAGGAGTGGTGCTTGGTCGGGGTAGGACTTGAAGCCTTCTTCTATGGCTAGTTTAATAATAAATAATAGAAAATAAATTAGAGACCTATATTCAAAATTTTGGATTGCCAAATCAATTATAAATAACAAATAATATTTGCAGTCATAGAGTGTGTAAATGTCGCATATTTATTTTGAAAAAAGTGAATAAATATAAAATTTATATAAAAAAATTAATTTTTTAATAATAAAATTAATTTTTTTTATTAATAAATATGCGACACTTACGAAACCCACCCACAAGGATCTTAAATTCCCTTCTCATTCTCTTATTTTATGTCTCATCCCTCGCCAGTTTATTCTTTTAGCTTTGAAGTAACGTCACTACTTTATGGTTCCTCTATCTTTGCACATGGAGAAACTATGTTTACCGATTATTATGATCTAGAGTTTTACTACTCATCACACATTAAATATAATATTTATTTATTTATTTATATTCTTTTCAAATTAATTGAATTATTCTACTCATAATTCAAACACTATACATTTGATAAAAATAAAAAAATAAAAAAATTATATGTAGTGTGTAGTGTAAAGATGATAAAGTATAATTTTTCTTAAGTGCATATTCCTCACTTTCAGCACATTGAATTTTTCTATATCCGGGATTAGTCGGAACGCTATTCTCAAATATTCGGTGCTAATAAAAAATATATATTATATTTTTCTATAGCGGGTACAAATTCTTTTTCTATTTTCTATTTCTACAAGGAGAGGATATTACCATCATGGTTATAACTCACAACCCCCCTCCCCCTATTGCTACAAAATGAGGACATGCATACATATTATATTAATCTTTACTTGTCTCTTGATAATCTCATAATATACACTTTAATAACATATTTTACGTCTTTCTCACACTCTTATCTCTTTGATTATTTTCAATTTTCACTTTTGAAGTACTGTAATCTTGAGAACTGTATGATTGAAATATGTTTGATTTTTATGTTGGACTTTTCTTTTTCTTGAGACCTTCTTAAGCAAGTTTTCTTGTGAATTGTAATCACAGGAGCCGCCCCCTTCAATGAAACTTTTGGTGTATCCATTGGGAGTTTTCTTCTTGATATTTTATGTCCCCAATTGTAATCACAACAAATTTTATATGCAAATTGCAACTTTTCTTACTAAAATAATGGAATTCGATGAATACAAGTTCTGTAAATGTAACTAGTGAACTTACTACATTCGGATATTGAGGCGTTTTCAGATGATCTGTAAAGTAGTGAATAATTTATAAATAGTAATGAATAGTAGTCAGATAGTCCGAGGTTATCTCAGATCACTTCACTAACCAAACACGCTCGTCCCCTAAAATTAGTGATGTTTATATTTGATGTTTCAACCCCGAAAAGGACACAATGGAAAGCTCAAAACTTAATATTTTTTATAAGTGAAATGAAAACATTGTTAGATTGTAAAATAAGTTGTAAAATAATTATATCTATATCATCGTTATGTTTTCTTAAAGATAGTTCTACAACCAAAGAAAAGCAAATTTTAAGTATCAATTGAATTGACATTACTTCTTGTGCTCAAGAAAAATCATATCTTGGCGTAAAAGTGAAAGGGAAAATATGAGAGGGAGACTATGCATTAAATTAAATTAAAAACCATTAATAAATAGAAAAGTTTTTATTTTTAAGTTGGTATCTAAGTAAAATTCTTATATAATATAATTTAATCTGAAAGATAAATTTTAAAATCTAAATTTTAAAAATCAAATATTGTCATTTAAGTGATGTGGATAGTATACTTTACACATTGACATGCGAATAGAATAATTATAATAAATAACATAATTAGTTGAATTGGTTTTAAACAAAACAACAAAAAAAAAAAAAAAAAAAGGAAAAAAGGAAATAATATATTCCTAAATTGAGCATCCTTGGCACCCAAATATCTTGTCACATCTTAAAACGACCCATGACAGGTTTCACAATTATATTCCACATTCATTTTGGCATTTCACCTTCACTTTCTTTTATTAGAATTGAGTCTTTGGAAGTTTGGATGGTCCCATTTCAAACATGCTAAAAAATTATTCATTTGTTCTAAGTTCAACTTGAGTTAGTTACAGTCTGAATAGTGAAATAATATGAGATGATTTTAGATGAAAGTTAAATAAAATATTATTAGAATATTATTACAGTTTTGAGATTTAAAAAAGTTAAATTATTTATTTTATTTTGTGTGAGAATTTAAATAAATTGTAATGATGAGATAAGATGAAACACTTTCACTATCTAAACAGGCCTAATTGTCAAACACGAAATTTCATAATAATTAGATTGCGTTTGAATGTTGAGCTGAGCTGAGTTGAATTGAGTTCTTTATGAATAGTAAGACGTTGAGTAATGAAATGAGTTATACGAGACTCATCTAAACTGAGTTTAAAGTATGTTTGGATGTTAAGATGAGTTTGATACTTTTGATGAAAAATTGAAAAAGGTTGTAGGTCCCATGTATAAAGATGTTTTAAATTGAAAAAAGTTGTAGATCTCACGTGTAAGAAGATTTTGAGTTGGGATGAATTTAATAATTTAAGAGTTGGATGTTTAAATATTAAACTCAATTTAAAGTTAAATCAAATTTAACTGAACTCAACTGAGTTTGGGAACCAAACATAGCAATGTGTCATGGTGTAAGAATGATAAATTAATATTAATATTATTAATAGCATTGTTCTACTGAGTATGAATCCGGATATCCAGTTATATCCAAATTAGGACCCGGATATGTAATGCAGTCCAGATATTTTTATACACACCATTGAATATAGGCGGCTGGATAACCCGATTATATCCCCAAAACCTGAATATCCAATTTTACATCAAGGCTGAAAAAAATCGATCCGGATGAACAATATTAATTATTTACAGCTAAATTTTGTTAAGTAAAAAAATATTGAATATTTTTCTCAAAGCATAAATAGATGAAATCAATCTTTAAAAAAAAATATATAAAAATTTGTGAAGGTGTTGTAATTATGGTATTCCTGATTTTTTAATAATAATATATTAAGTAAAAAAACCTATTTATTCATTATAATGGATGTGTGTGTTAATTTCAAGCATCCAAGCAAACCGAAGACTATCCAAAGGTTTTGCATGCACCAAAGTTGAACAGTGGTAGAGGCGACGGAATAGAGTGGCAGTTGACAATCGGGGAGAGCAAAATTAAACACTAGAGAGCAATATCCAATCACCATCGTTGTGGTGGGGACTGGGAGAATTCTGGGATTTCTCTGGGTCTTGAGAGTGGCCTCTGCGTCATCCTCACACATTCCAGACCCCGTATACACGAGGGAGGAAGTGGCTTCCCCATCGATCGTTTGATTCTTCGAATTTAGGAGCTCGCTGCTGAAACTTAAAAGTAATCGGGAAATGGGCATCGACGAAGTGATATCGCCAGCGGACGCGCGGGGCAGTAGTCCCGGAAAGGATCAGCAAGCGGCCGGAGTTGGCATCCTTCTCCAGATCATGATGCTCGTGCTCTCTTTCGTTCTCGGCCATGTCCTCCGCCGTCACAGATTCTATTATCTTCCTGAAGCCAGCGCCTCTCTTCTCATCGGTATTAATAGCCGCATAATTAGGGCTTTTTTTTCCTTGTTTTTATTGTTCCGTTCTGACTTATTAGGGTTTCTTTTTTGGGAGCGACTTGTATTGACTCCGTTCCAGTTCCAATTGTGAATAACAACATGAATATTATTAAAAAAAAATATTTAAAGGAATATCTTTTAATCGATAATGTATATGTATTTCATGTTCCTTGTGTCAGGTCTAATTGTTGGTGGCCTTGCTAACATCTCGAATACAGAAAATAGCATCAGGTTTTTCCGTTGTTTACTATGCTCGTTTTCTCCTCTGCGCAGAATTTCCCGTCTGTACGCTTATTTTGTTATGTGGTCATAACCGATAAAAAAAATGTTTTGTGGTCATAAACCCTTGCTATACGCAGAAAAATTAACCAAATGAAAAAAGGGAAGGCAAAGATAAAGCTCCTGTTACTTGATTTTGTAGCATCAATAATATTTTCGTTTATTTCTGCAGGGCTTGGTTCAATTTTCATGAGGAATTTTTCTTCTTGTTCCTGTTACCTCCCATCATATTATATCCTTGGTGGTCGTTGATGCGTTTTCCTTTAATATTTTTGTTACTTTATCAATGCTTGTTAACTGGTTTCTACTTGTAGTTTTTCTTGACACTTTTGTGCTTACTCAGTCAGGGTTCAGTCTCTCACCTGTAAGCACTCAGTGCCTTTATCTCTGTATATGTGTGTGTGGGTGTGTGCGGGTGTGTGCGCGCTCACCAGCATGCCCGCTTTCCAATTTGCATTCGGTGCAACCATTGTACTTATAGTATGATTTACTCCATGGTTTTGGCCTTTGCAGAAACCTTTCTTTTCAAATTTTGGAGCCATTGTTACATTTGCTATCCTTGGGACATTTATAGCTTCTGTTGTTACTGGACTTCTGGTGTAAGTTTTTCTTATTCACTCTAAGCATACTGAGTTTCCATCTTCCTCACCTTTTTGATACATATATATATATTTCTTGCAGTTACCTTGGCGGTCTGATGTACCTCATGTACAGACTTCCTTTTGTTGAGTGTCTGATGTTTGGTGCTCTTATATCAGCAACAGATCCCGTTACAGTTTTGTCCATCTTTCAGGTGATTTTGTGCTCCACTTCTGTTTCTACTGAAATAATCTGTTAGCGGGTATCTATTTTAAGAAGTGTAATACAGTTTTGGTTAAACTAAATTGCTCACTGTTTTTGTTTTGACAAAAATTGCTCACTGGCTGCTACATTCTGTACCTCTTTTCACTATAGGGTGGATGTTCCTATAGATATATTGAGGTTTCAACTTAAAAATATTAAATAGATTTACATTCCTATACCTTATACCCAAGGCTCAAAAATATGGTTCAATTCAGGCCAATTTAGCCGATTCAAATTGAATCGGTTAGAAACCAAAAAAATGTCAGTGAACTTTTTGAATCGTTCACTGAACCGCTTCAATCGATCAATTTAAGCCGATTCAGACAATATCTAGCCGATTTAAGACCGATTTGAACTGATTTAAAACTGTATTATTTTTAAGTTGTCTAACAACTAGGTTTTTGTTTTGATTTCTTGTACAAAATATGATAGAACTAAACATATGTTAGCTTTTTCATCATTTTATTCAATAAGAATCACAGAAAAATTGAAAGATAAACCATGTAGTTCTTTATTATCTTTAGTTGAACAAAAAGATTAGGAGATGAATGAGTGTTTTGTATTAAATTTGTGATTGTGCATAAAATACTACATTTTCCATGTGCTTATAACTTAATGGTCTTCATCTTCTTCGTATATGAGGCAAAAAATGTCAAAAATTGAGGTTAAATACGTAAATTACATTTTTATTTAATCTATTTAGATTCATATAATATTTTTATTGAAACTAGTCAGTAAATTCATATTTTATACTCTTTTATACATGATATTAAATGCTTAGATTGCATTATATATGATTTTTAGTACTTTTTTTTTTTTTTTTATCAACATTGAAATAACCGATTCAAAATTTTCATGAATCACCTGATTCAATTTTTGAATCGGTGGTCCTTACCCGATTCCTATTTTTCAAGCCTTGCTTATACTTTTTGCTACTATACTGAAGTGTTCATTGTCCTTATTTTTTTATAACTGTATTCATCTTTTATTTAGCTCTTCAATCTAATCATTATTCTTTTATTTCTAAGGTCTTTAGTTGGACAAAATATATTCAAAGTTTTGAGCTAAAATCCTTGGGTCAACTATGTTTTGGAATTACTTCTAGTACTCTTTGAATGTAACATATAACTCTTCCTTAATAGCCATTTGTGTTAAATTGGCCTCTTGCTTTACTTATTGCATGTGCGTCTAAATATATTGGTCCATTTGTTCTTTGAAAATTATTCTGCTTAAGTAATATATATTTGCAATGGCCTTGTACAGGAACTAGGCACAGACATGAACTTGTATGCTTTGGTATTTGGAGAATCTGTTTTGAATGATGCAGTAAGTTTTTGCCATTATTTCATTATTTGCTATGTTCTTGTTGAGCACATATTCTATTTATAGGCAAGCCATGTTTACTCAAATGAGTTTTTTTTGGGCATGTTGGACTATTGGTAGATGGCAATTTCCTTGTACAGGTACATAAAGTGAATTTCACGTGTCTCCAGCAATTAGAGTATTTTGGAGTTCAGTTTTAAGAGAATCAATGTTTTGCTATGCAGGACAATGGCATTGGTAAATAGTCGGGACTCATCTGGACAAAACTTATTTGTTCTGTTTGTTAGGTTTCTTGAGACTTTTGTTGGCTCACTGTCTTCAGGTAAACATTTGCAGTCTGCCTTACATTATTATTGATTTCAAAGATTTTTTATTTTTTATTTGTGGCATTTGTTTGAACATGCTTGTTGAGTGCATGCTATGAATTTTTCTAAAAGGACAAGATGACTAATGCGGGTCAAAGAATTAGAAAGAAAAATTTGAAGAAGATGAATAGTTTAATAGATCAGAAAAGGATGACCAGGATATACCTAGATTTCTTAGGTAAGTACTTGAGCTCCTTGAGCATTGCCCCAAATAGAGTTTGCATGAGGTTTCACCCAGAAATAATATCTGGTTATAAAAACTTTTATAAATCAAGCGAATATGAGCCTTTTAATTTTGTTGAAGACCCCTTAACCAATAGGGATAGGATGCTATACATCATTCTTACCATACCGCAAAGACTAAAAAATCCTGCTAGCCAAAAGCCTAATAAACTTTTTATTTTTATTTTTAATTTTTATAGATGGTGAAGAAGTTTTATTCATAATAATAGGCATAGTCAAGAAGTCTAAAGAACAACTGAGACTTCTTGAATGATTATATTCCTTGTTTTTGTTATCAATATTTGCATGTATTTTTAAGATTACTAACATTGTGTTTCGTATGCCTCTGCAGGTGTTGCAGTTGGATTTACTTCTGCTTTGATATCCTCTCGATAAAATTCTCATATTCTGTCTAATAAGTTGCTTTTAATACTTTTGGAACATACAATTGATTGTGAGACCTTAATTGTCCAAACCTATTCAAGTATGCCGGGTTGGATATCGACAAGTGAGTACTGTGTATAAATCTTTCTTTGATTTTGACGACCCATAACTTCTACGAAAATCTCTGATACAAGTTTATTTATTTTTGCCCTCATTTCAGTCTACAAAACTTGGAATGCTGTCTCTTTGTCCTGTTTCCATATTTCTCGTAAGAGAACTTTTTTCTATTTCTTTTTTGATCTTCTCATTCTTTTTGGGACTTATGATGCGATTTTATTCACAACTTCATTCTTTGTAGGTACATGCTTGCTGAAGGTCTTGGCCTGTCTGGTATTGTATCAATATTGTTCACTGGAATTGTAAGTGAATTTATAATATTTCTTTGCTGTATACCACCCAGTACTTGTCAAAAATTTATTATGGGAACATTGATGTTCTGTTTTAGGTCATGAAGCATTACACGTACTCAAATTTGTCAGAGAAGTCGCAACATTTCGTGTCTTCATTTTTTCATTTGATATCATCATTAGCAGAGACATTCATGTAAGGGTGATTTCATTATCTTTCTCTCATATTGAGTGATTGAACTTTTATGTCTATGTACCTATGATGAGTTGTTTTTCAATTTGCAGATTTATATATATGGGCTTTGATATTGCCATGGAACAGCACAGCTGGTCACATGTTGGATTCATCTTTTTCTCAATCGTATCCTTGCATTATTTGTCAGAAGTAGTTTACTAATATTTTCATTAAGTGAAACTCGCTGTTGTTCCTGAACTTGCTCTATGATGACCTCAGTTATTTATTGTAGTTGCAAGGTAAGCATGCTGTAATTGTTAATATGGGGATTCTTTTATCTAGAAAAACATTTTTATAGTTATATCAAGAATTTTTTTTTTTTTTTAAATCGAAGTATTTTTATACTGACATTTATTTACTATTTTTCATGTAGGGCTGCAAATGTTTTTTCTTCTGCATATTTGGTCAATTTGGTTCGACCTGCACATCGAAAGATACCTGTAAAACATCAACAAGCACTTTGGTATAGTGGTAAGAACTTTAGAAGTGGCTAATTACTTTATTTATTTATTCTGTGATATGGCCAAGTACTCATGATTTATGGGTGTGAGTAGGACTTCGAGGGGCAATGGCTTTTGCCCTTGCTCTGCAATCAGTTCATGATCTTCCAGAAGGACATGGCCAGACAATATTCACCGCAACCACTGCAATTGTTGTTTTGACGGTAGGCAAGCTGACCATTTTCTTTAAATCGTTGCCTTTTTTACTTGGGACCTTACTCCATTGCTATGCTGAATTCATGTTTACCTTCCGGTCTTCATTATCTAAATCTGAAATAAAAAACTTTACATTCTATCTTGTTCCATCACCCTAGACTTGTTGAAGGGCTAATATGAACCAGTCACTAAGCCAGTTTATCAGAATTTTTTCCCCAGATAGGTCTTACCTTTCATAGGATTCACTATTTTTCTTCATCTCCACTCGCACTTCCAGTTTTCTTTAGTAGATTTGTTCTGGTCGATGGTAGCAACCTTCAACCATGTGTTTTGGTTTTAGTCATCATCTTCCATTGATCGTCTTCTGTTGACAGTGATCTCTAGAAGCATGACATAACCCAGCTCAACATGATAGTCTTCAACCCAAACAACATGGGGCTGGCTGTACAACTCCTTTTTTATTCAGCTTTCTGTTTGGTTGTATCTGGTAGGGGACGGACCTCTCCTCAATACCTTAATCAGTGTCATTTTTGTCTTTCCTTGTGTCTAGGCCCTAGTTGAACCCCCACCCTACCCCCTATAACATTTGGATCATAAAAAAAAAACTTAGTTTAATAAATTTCATTTTACTTAAAAAAAAAAAAAACATTTGGATCACCAGCACCATATTAAATTCAAACTTTCTAGATAGCAATCGGTGATTCTGGTCCATTTTCATCATTTTTTTCCATTGGCTCTTCTAATTGGGATCTTGGACTTGAAAAAGCAAAACACTTTCTCTGAATTGGAGTTCAAAGATAAAATTTAAACAAGATATATATAATGAGCCATGCATGACAGCTTGTTAAATTCGAGTTTAATGGCTGTCTAGCTAAGGGGCGGTCGTTTCTTAGCAATGGAATGCTGCAAAGGTTTTTAGGATTTAGAACAAAGCTTTGGAAGAACAACTGAGAGTTTCTAGGGGCTGTTTGATGGCATGATTCGGTGCTGATGGTCGGAACAGCAAACCAGATAGCAATTGCATAATAATTGAGAAAGAATTAATTTCTGTGAAGTCCATGCATATAAAAACATCTATAACTCCTAAACTAATGACTCAAGTTTGAATATGTTTTAATTCTAGACTACCTAGAGCATCACCTCCAATACCATAAAGGCACATATAATAAAACTTAAAAATCTGAGAAAATTGAACATACCAGAGACCCACCTTTTGTGGCTGCGTTTAAGTCATGATTATGCTGTGAGTTTCATATAAGATATCGTGTTAGTATAATTTACGTCTAACCTTCGAAATGATTTTGCAGGTGTTGTTGATTGGAGGTTCAACAGGTACCATGCTGGAAGCCTTACATGTTGTAGGTGACGGCCATGATGGCAGCTCCCCAGGAGAAGTAAGTTCTGTAAACAATAACTTAGTTACTAGTTCTAGGTACTTTTAGCTCAGTGGAAGAGTACTAATATCCTTGAGCTTAACTTTACGAGTACGATCCCTATCTATTTTATCAATGAGATTATTCTCCTAGGAATGCTATGTTATTCTCCTGCTCATGCTTCCTATATCTTCGTACATGCATATGTTTATTTTTCCTGCTATGAGAATGCTGCTCGTTTTAGTCCCCATTATAAAGAAATTGTATTAACTTCTCAGATCATTGATTTTTGTTTTGGCTTTGTATTCCCCCCTTCCCCGTCCCTCTTAGAGCTTGGAAGGGGACAATGACTTCATTGCTCCAAATAATGGCTACATTGCTCCCTCATATGATGAGGAAACATCATCAGCCAACAAGATCAAGATGAAACTTAAAGAGTTCCATAAAAGGTATCCTTCCAATATGAGACTACTGAGCTTTTCTTTTTTCATTTCTTATTCTTGTGCTAAGGAAGCAATGATTCCCGTCCCCCTTTCTTTTTGCAGCACAACATCATTCACTGCATTAGATAAGAACTACCTCACCCCATTCTTTACAAGTCAGAATGAAGATGAAGAAGATGAGTATGGTAAGATAAACTTGATTTGGCTCTTTCAGTTAAGGTTATGATTTTGAACAGTCTGCTGCCAAAGAAATGGTAAAATTCTAGTTGCTGAAAAATGCTTTTCTAAATCGACTCTCGTGGGAATGTTTCTAAGGGCTTCATGCTAATCTAGAATGTCTCAATAATCTTGTATTTCACGTAAACCAGTGATATGAAAATGTATTCCCTCTTTTCCAAAATAGATCTGCTTTCTTTCTTGAATTGCTGAATATATGAGAGACATTATTAAAGTATTTAATTTCATCTGTTAATCTTAAATATGGATCCACCTTTTCCATCTGAAGCCATCTTTCTTGGCCCACCTAAGGACATTATAAAACATTGTATATTCAATTCATTTTATTGAAATACATGTCATTTGCAAATTTCTATCTACTTTAAGACAGGCTGGGGTATCAAATAATTTAATCTCATTTTGACTCCTGTAGTCTGTGTCGTTCAGACCTGCACCAATAACCAAAGTCTTAAAAATCTCTTTTGTGGTTGATGACTTGATTTTGGGATTTAAAAAGATGATTTTCTGGTAGGTGGGGATGTATGTGAAGTGTGCCCTGCCCTGTAGATGAGTTAAGATAGAAACATATCTGTTAATGTGTGTTTTCTTTAGCGGGTCTGTGTTCAGTATACCTCCCCTAGTGGGTAATTTTATACGATAATTCAATCTAGCACTTGATTGTCTTTACCATCTTTCAATTCTGAAATTGATTGCATATTAGAAGATTTGCTTGTTTTGTTCTTGTATATCTGAGAGAACGGTGCAGACTACACTGATCTACTCTATCATTTATTAGCAAAAGATAGAAGAGGTCTCTTTTTTGTCATAAATGTATTACATTGATTGTCCATGTGGGTGTAGGAATAAGATCCTCATCTTTTCACTTGAAAATTGATAGAATCCATTTAGTTCATTGGGGTGATTTGGTCATCTCATTTCTCTATCTAATTCTTATCCGAAACATAATTACGAAAACTCTTGTATGCATGTTTTTGTCATCCTGTTTCTAATAAGAATTATAATGGAAGGTTAAATTAAGAGAGCTTATCTTTGCAATGGAAAGTAGGGGACTTTTATTCGGATGCAATCATTTTTTTACGGTCATCTTTATACTTAAATTCTGAGTTTTTCATAGCATAGAATTACTTGAATGTTTTCTTTGGGTGCTGAACAGATGAGCCAAGGCCTAGTTCTAGAAGAGCTGGTTTCCGGGGCCATACGTAATAAATGCGGCGTGCCATTGACAGCTTTCTTAGAGGGCATACGGTGTTAGAGTTGTAGATAATTTACAAAATTACATCCTGGAGATAGCAAGCAGCCAGTGGTTGAACTGACAGAATATGGACGGAACATCGTCACCGTTGTGCATTCCTACTTTCTAAAACACAGATGTAAAGTTGTGAGGGGCATACGAAGGGAGACATTAATGAATAATATGAATGGTAACAGTGGTAGAGTTAGATGTTACAATCAAATTCATACTTGGTAGGCTAGCTTGTTCCATTTCAAGGATCTGCTACTGCTGTATTCAACAACTTTGTAGCAAGCAATTCTTCATATTTCAACCGGTATTTAAACTTACTTCTGGTTGCTTTCCATACAAAAATACAAGTTTGATTTGAGTCTCAGCAATTTTGTACTACATGAAATGAATGGAAAGGGAGGGTAAATGGGTTGAGATGCAATGAAATGGAATATAGAAATTGGATTCCTCCTTCCAATTGGTTGGGGTTTAGAAAGGGATGAATGCACATAAATGAAATTCATGTCCCTTTTTAATCTTGGTTTTTAAGGGTTTAGATTTAAATTGCTACAGATACAAAGAGATTATACAAAATAAATTCACAAACTGATATAATTTCATAAAATTTGTTAGATTTACTTTGTAATAAAAATAACTTGACAATCTGACATACTATATCAAATTACATCAGTTTGTGAGTTTATTTGTGTAATTTTTTTGTGGTTAAAGTATTTTCCTTAGAATTAAACCTGTGTTTCGATCTTTTTCATTTTCTTTAAAAACAATTTCCATTCATTCTTTCTTTATTTTATTTTATTTTATTTTTCCATTTCCGTCCAAACGGATTTAAGTATAATTGTGGAAAGAAAAAAATTGAGAGTGGGTAATGATTTGATAAAAGAGAATTGGATATCATATGAGATGAGATGAGCAAAAAATTGCAAGTTGAATAAAATATTGTTAGAATATATTTTTTTAATATTAATTTTATTTTAGAATTAAAAAAAAATGAATTGTTTATTTTATTTTGTATGTAAATTTGAAAAAATTGTAATGGTTAGATTAGATAAGATGAGATAAGATGAAATTTTTTGTCAAAGTAAACGAAGATGTTCTTGTCTAAACTCTAGAGTTAACTCACATAAAGTGAAAGAGAAAATAAAGTGGGTCTTACAACATTTAACGAGCATTTAAAGGCTGTGTTTATCTATTTTTCACCTAGATTTGTAAAATTCTTGACAAAATTTTTAAAAAATATAAATCTTTTAAAAATTCATTTAAAGGAGAGTTGTGTCGGAAACAATGAGATCAACCAACAATGTTAATTGGGAAGCTTTGAATAAAGAGTGATTAAGAAGTAATGATTTCGGATGTTGTTTTCCCTTTTAATTTGAAGGAACGAACATACATTACCAAATTATAAAAGAATATTAGGTTAAAATAATAATCCCCCCCTTTTGAAAAATAGAACCGTTACAGCTTGACCCTCACAGCCAACGGCTAGTTTTTCTTTCTTTGGTTATTTTTCCAAACAACTTCTTAAGGCTGGCTGT
>QEOT01003207.1:64610-78993 GCA_003123785.1 Pterocarya stenoptera
TGGACCTCATTAAGTCTGGGCCAGGAATGGTTGCAGCTACTCTTCTTCATCCTTAACTTTGGTCTGCATCAGATGTCCATGTGGGATAGAATGAAAAAAAAAAAAAATTCAATCATTTTGTTGTGTTCTTTTTTCCAACTCCAGTCTTATAAATAAATAAGAGTCCATTGCTCACGTTGTCTTGCTACCAATGGATGTCTCTAATTAGAGTGGCAAGAGGAAGAAGTTGAGTAGGAGCCAGTTTTGTGGTGTTATGCTGTAGAAATCTCTACTTGAGCTTGAACTCCATCATCACCTTCCTTGCCTACTTTTCATCTATTCTTTGAAAAACAAACATCACGGTGCTAGAAGAGAGACTAATCTCTGAGATGGAGGAAGTCTACAACCTTGTAAGGTTCTTCCAGTCAGTGGATCCCACCTAGCATTTATGCCTGAAAATTCTCACAATAGAAAGAGTATATCATGCAAGGTGTTAGGAATGATGATCTCAGAGACACCCACAGACTCTTCACTCATCTGTATGCCTGATATGCTTAAATTTTGATATTTGTCGTGTTGGTGATAAACAAGTTGTCCTTTTTGTTTTTATTTTAGACAACTCTTGAGGTGTTAGCAACACCTCTTCGGAGCATGGAACAAAATCCGTCAGACTTGACAAAAAAGGAAAAGAAGAAGAGTGGTATAATTCTTCCGAAGAAGGCTATAAGCAAGAAATTTGGAAAGTTAGGGGCCCTAAGCAAAAGACTGTGTCTTTGCTTTCTGAAGCAAGTAAACCATCGAAGACATCGTTCTAATGACTCCTGTGCTTGAGGCATAAGTGTTGTATGATTTCTTAGTGCCATTTCATAAAATGGTGTTTGTAACTAATATAGGCAGTATCCTTTTCATTTCTCATTAACTGGCCTTGAAGCACGAGTGTTGTATGATTTCTTAGTGCCATTTCGTCAAACATGGGGTTTTATCGAGATATATATATTTTTATAAAATCTCTGCTTCTTCTCTCTCTCTCTCTCATGCACAGTTTGTTTCATTGGGGCAGGAATGCACGCACCATGGAAATGTTATAGATGTTGGGTAGGAAAGGGATTTTCTTAGCATTAGGAGATCAGGCTCAAAAAAGCTGGACAGTGGACAGACATCATTTCGGTTGGTCAACAGTGCAATTGGTTATTTTAGCCTCTTCTATGGACTGATTTCTGGTAAAGACTCGTCACAAGGGGCAATTTTGGTTTTGTTCGTGCCCATTGTGTGAAATCGCACCTGTCTCAAAACCTTGATTTGATGAGAAGAAATAGATTTAATTATTTATATCTTAACATTTCGGCAAAATGCCCTTCGACCGTCCACAAAAGTTTCACTTCATGTTGATCGAATTGTTCTCAGCCCTTTTACATAAATCTGATATGTTACAGACCAAGCTACGTTGCTAAGATGCTTGGAACCACCTGTTTGTGGAAGCATATGGCCATAAACTTAAGGCTTTTCTCATCATTTTGTATTTATTACAAGCTTCTAGCAAATGAGAAATCTGGAAGTTTTGGCAACTGGGGTTTTAATTAAGTCCTTAAATATGTAAAAAGAAACATACAATGTTTTGACCGTACCTGCAATTCTTTGCTGTAGTTCCTTTGAAGTGCAAGGGATCATAATTTATCATTCAGAAACTTGGGTGTCGATGTTACAAATAGCACCTGATAAATTGACCTAATTAGAACTGAATCCCAATACCTGTTTACAACAATTATCTAAATTTAACCAACATCGTCTCTCACGGAAGCGTCTTGATGTTGAAATCTAATCATCCCAGAACATTTGTGACAGAGTTATTTGACCTAATTAGAGATATATCTTTGAAAAAAGTACAGAGACAAGGGAAAATGCAATAGCGCAGAACTACAGCTCACTGCCTGCAAGCTTTTTCCATGTGATCATCATTCCTGATTGATATACCAGACGAAGGTTCAAGCTGCTCTCTAGACAGAAAAATGGAAGGTGGCTGCGGGTAGGAGGAACTCAGGCTTGACTCAAGTATCTGATGAGGAAGCACCATTTCTGATTTAGCATATGATCCACCCGTAAGGTCCCCTTGCTTCTTAATCAATCTTTCATCTTTGGAACTCTCAGATGGGGAACTGATGTGGCAACCAGAATCTGGAGTCGATGGTTCATGACGAGAAGAGAAGGATTCATCAATGGAAAGGCTGGCTGGGGCACATTCATTGGCAGCCTTGTCTTGTAGGGGGGCCTCAGAAGTTGGGGCAGGGGTTGCTGGGTCAGTCTTGTTTTCAGAATCTGGGCAATTGTCACCTGATACTGGACCTGGGACCCCAGAACCAGATGTTTCAGAAAAAACTCCACCAAGTCGTTGTTGCTCCTCAATTATCTTCTTCAAGTATTTGCCCTGGGCTTCTATACGTAGTTGCAGCTGTCTCTGAACCTGTTGTAGTTCAAATGTACAGAAATCACATTCTTGGTGGGGGAGTTCAGCAAATTTAGACCCAATGATGCCCCATTGCACTAGGGCACCAAAAACAAAACTGGGTAATTGCAGCCTAACAACCTAGTTTGGGTAATGAGATATTCTCATTACTATTTATTATTTTATTATTACTTTTCACCTACTTTTACTACTATTCACTACTATTCAATATTCTATCATTACTTTTTTACTATTATTCACAGAATACCTAAGAATACCTCACTATCCAAAGGCAACCTAAGTCTCCTACTCAAATTTATATTTAGCAGGGTCAATGGCTCTCTCTTACCCTTAAACAACCAGATAACAGGATGATAAGGAAGATAATGACGAAAGAAAAGCCAAATAATTATGCACTACTTAGTTAAATACTAATAGCACGGAAATAACATGCCCCTGAGAATACCTCACTATCCAAAGGCAACCTAAGTTTCCTACTCAAATTTATATTTAGCAGGGTCAATGGCTCTCTCTTAGCCTTAAACAACCAGATAACAGGATGATAAGGAAGATAATGACGAAAGAAAAGCCAAATAATTATGCACTACTTAGTTAAATACTAATAGCACGGAAATAACATGCCCCTGAGAATACCTCACTATCCAAAGGCAACCTAAGTTTCCTACTCAAATTTATATTTAGCAGGGTCAATGGCTCTCTCTTAGCCTTAAACAACCAGATAACAGGATGATAAGGAAGATAATGACGAAAGAAAAGCCAAATAATTATGCACTACTTAGTTAAATACTAATAGCACGGAAATAACATGCCCCTGAGAATACCTCACTATCCAAAGGCAACCTAAGTTTCCTACTCAAATTTATATTTAGCAGGGTCAATGGCTCTCTCTTAGCCTTAAACAACCAGATAACAGGATGATAAGGAAGATAATGACGAAAGAAAAGCCAAATAATTATGCACTACTTAGTTAAATACTAATAGCAAGGAAATAACATGCCCTTGAGAATACCTCACTATCCAGAGGCAACCTAAGTCTCCTACTCAAATTTATATTTAGCAGGGTCAATGGCTCTCGCTTACCCTTAAACAAGCAGATAACAGGATGATAAGGAAGATAAATAATTATGCACTACTTAGTTAAATACTAATAGCAAGGAAATAACATGCCTCTAATTGTTCATGCAGTCGCTTCTGCACTTCCATCTGCAGCTTGAGTGCTTCAGTTATTTGCATCCCACTGCAAAAAGGAAGAACCCATTCTTTCTCATGCCAAACAGCCAAATAACAAGCCATTTGGACCAATTTAGATTTTTTTTGATATAATCACAATTTCACAATTGTAGATGTTTTTTGACTAATTTTGCACCCAGAATGTGGGAGCTGTCACTGGTTAATCGCCTATGTGTGTGCTTATATATCATGACTAACTTATCTACTCCTAACTGAAGTGAAACAGGGTAAGATAGACAGCTGTACTTACGATGAACTATCCAAATTTGAAAGCATATCCCCACTTTCTTTCTTATCAGCTTTTTTCCCTTGCATCAGAATTTAACAAAGAATAAGTAAACAAAATACTGTGAGGCAGCAATGATCATAAATCTTTATGTTTATCATCATAGAGAACCTGCCCAATGCACTGTTAAATCAGAACATATTTATAATGTTTTGTGCAATATATGAACATTGAAAAACAGAAGTCAGTTAACCTACCATCAGATGAGGAGTCAGGCAGGTATTTTGCAAGCCGGTATTTCTGGATGCATTGCAAAAGCAGAGTCAACAACAGAAATAATAGATGGGAATATAAACATTGGAATTCCTCAAATCCATCTCCCACATTCGCCCCCCAGAGAGAGGGGGGGGGGGGGGNTACCTGTAAGTGGCTTTTGACATGGTATATTGTCAAACCTTGAACGCCCATTACTCTGAGGACGCCTTTGGGAGTAGCTCCTGGAAAAGGAACCCAGAAAAAGGAAAGAAAAAGAACCTTTACAAAACTTCCAACAGACAAATAATGATTTGCATGGGAATTGTTGAGTTTCTCTATTGAAATTCTGGTACTCCTCCAACAGAAATTCAGGAGCATTTGATTTAGATTTTTATGAATTTACACAAATTCTATATCAACAACCTTGCACAATGTTCCAAAAATGAGTTAAGAGTACCGTTTCCCTCGTAACCAACTTGTACATACAGGATAAAATACATAAGAAACCCTTCTGAGTTTGTATGCCCACTTTGGAAACGGAGCCTTGATGTGACAACACAAAATTTAGAAGATTTCTGAAGAGGGAGAAGTGAAAGCAAAGAATATGCAAGAAAGAAGAAAAAGAAGCCAGAAAAATAATTACCAGAACAGCAAAAACTGTTACTTCCCTTTGTTTCTCCTAGCCTTTCATCACTTTGAACTTAAAAAAAACAGCTTAAGATTCCCACTTTATTAGGTTATAGCAGCTTGCATTATAGATTGGTACAAAAATAAAATAGTTACAAAAGCTCAACATGAGCAGTAGTAGATCCTATGAATCCCAAAGAATAACTAGGCTAATTTGAAATATGAATCCTTCATCTTGCCAAATAAAGGCTCCGAGTTAAGAAAAACATAACAACAATGTCAAATCAAAAACCCCAATTAGTAATATAAAGGTTGAGGTGACTCACTGTCTGGCCCACCAAGTTGTGCCACAGCATCAACAAATCGTTCATGAAGCTCATGCGTCCAGCGCAAGCGTTGCTTCGAGGCAAGACTAGGCTTGTTAAGATTGTTCGCTCCATTGATTGGGTCCATTGTGCTGGTAACACAATCTAAATGCTGACCATGAACTAACGAGTTTTTTCGGACTAAGCTTAAATTATTAACACTCTTTGGCTGATACATCTGTCATTCATCTAACAAAAAGTGGGAAGCTGTCAACAGCATGAAGGACAAGAAATTTTCAAGATGTATTATATTACAACATGAAACTGGAAAAATAAGAATGCTTGAAGAGGATGTTTTCTTAAACTCACAAATTTAAACATGTCATGAAACAACAGTAACGATATTGAAATTATTCTTACAAGCTAGTAGAAATGCACAAGTCAAATTGGGAAATTTTTTTTGAAAGCACTGAACAAAAAATGGAAAAGAGCAAAGGGCCAGCACTATATGTTATTGGATGATGGGGCATCCACTTATTTTGGAGCTGAATAGCGTCTATATTTGCTCCAGCATGAGACACACAAGCAAAGAGATATCATACTCCAAAGTAATCTATGTAATTTCCTCGCCTTATGATTAAAATGTGTTATTCCTGTCCAAGATAGAGTGAGTAATAATGCCTAAGACAAATAGGAAACTTGTTCTACAGTTAAATGACGAACATCTGTATTTAAGTGATTGCCAGAAACTATCTGAGACTCTAAAAGATAAAAACATCACCATTCCTTCTTTTTTGCCCTTTTTGTCTCATTCTTTTCATTTATTTTTTCTCTAAGACAATTTATAGGAACATTCACCTTCTTTTGATTAATTTACGAAGAAGTGAATATTCTATATCCACGTCAAGGGATATGCTATACAACTTGGCATGGAATAAAGGAAAACAGAGAAAGCGAGGAAAAAGCCCATTACACAACAAAAAAAAAAAAAAAAAAAAAAACGAGCGTCCACACATTTGACATACATAAATAATTAGGGTTTGCCACGAAAGTTGCCATGAATGACAGATTATATTCAACGAAAGTCGTGCAAAGATATTCTCTGGGAATTACGATGATGAACAGTGAGGAGAACAAGAACTAAACATGCCAAAAGTGAAAGAAACAACCAAAATTTAGCAGAAACAAATATATATGAATTCTGGGTGTAGATGCATACGCAAATATATTCAGAGCAGACACCACTATGAGAAGAAGACACATACCCAGATCTACACTCGCCACAAGAATCAAAGCTCCTCCCTTTAATTCCAGTTCCGTCCTGCCATCCCTCCCTCTATTTCCCGAAATTGGGAAATGTAAAATTGGAAATTTGGGAGCAAAATGATTCTCTCTCTAAGTGGGGATCAAAGGGAGCTGAAAACCGAGAAACAACGAGTATGAGTCATTGACCACTCAAAAGTCCGAGTCTTTGCTCCTTCCTCATTTATTTCTTCCCTTCTGTTGGGAAACCCTTATGTTCAAAATCTTCCTATATTCATAGATATATTTTTATTAAAATAAATATTAACAAATAAAGTTGTAAACTAACTTAATTATTATCAAATTATCCTATTTATTTATATAGCATAATCCTATAATTAGATCATTTAAATTTGAAAGAATTATGAATATCTTATAAATAAATATTAAATTTTACGAATTCATAACACTTCGGACTTGTTAGGATACATAAGTCTCGTCTAATTTCAGAGATTCATAAATAAGTTGAGATGGTTTGTGAATAGTAGAATAAGATATTGTTAGGATATTATTTTTTAATATTATTATTATTTTAGAATTTAAAAAAATTAAATTGTTTATTATTTTTGTGTGAAAATTTGAAAAAATTATAATGATGAAATGAGATGAGATGAGTTTTCAATTCAAACGAGACCTAATAATCTCATTACTATTCACAAACCATCTCAACTTATTTCATCTCATTTCACTGTCCAATACTTCAAACATCTTCTTGTTTGCTTGCTCTTCGTCTTCTTCCTTCTATATTTGATTTTGATCATTAATAATCAAATAATGCTATATTTAGAAAGTTAAAACAAAATTAATAGTTAATCATTTCTATAACTAAGCACTATAATTTTCAAAGCATAACCCTTCCTTCTATGAAGTCAAGTTATCAATTATCTCATTTTATTTATTATTAGATAAAAAGTAGGATAAAGTTACATAATCTCTCTAATTATATTATTAAATAAATAAATAATAATATATAATAATACAACTAAGTTAAATTTATTAAATGAATAATGATGGATCTAATTAATTCAAATTATTAATTTTAATTTAAAATTAGCAGTATTTTAAGTTCTTGGAATGTTTTTCTTTTAAAGAGAAAAAGGAATTTAGAAAAGAGATTAGAGACACGACTAAATTCATCACATAAATCAATAGATTCATAAAGATGGGTTTCTCAAACATTTCTTGAATTTGTGCAATAAGTAGACTCATTTTACATATCTTTAAAAGATTTTAAAATAAAAAATATATATTTAAAATTATATATATTATTTTTAGCCATATATAAAATATTATCTCCATATAATTTTCCGCACATCACATAAAGCATAGAATATTTAAAAAATTTTAAAAAAAAATTTAAATTGAGGAGTGAAATGATTAGAATTTTATAAAAATGAATGGATCTCTTCACCCTCGTCCCTTTCTTGTGCGCGCGCGCGCGCAATCCACGTCCATGATGGTGCTCAAAAGCACACCTGAGACAAGTTGGTATTGGCTTTTACTCAACCAATACAATACAGCGTGCCAACTGACTGTCATTTACCACCTTTCCTGGGGTTATAAGAAATTCCCAGTGTTGCATTGGCCTTTCATTTTACCAATAATAGCAGTTTACATGTCTGTTTAGAGAGACAAAAAAAAACAAATGCTCATTGATATTTGGAAGCCGGTATTCCCCAATCACCAGCCAGACATGTCACTTTCATCCACTTTCCCACTGCTGTCTGTATTTCTCTATCAAACTCCTTTAGTCCTTGGTCTTTTTTGGTTCATCCTTTCAACACAGACAAAACTGATATCCACAATAGAATCTCTTCACTTGGCAATTGTCGTCCAAAGACCATGGCAGAACCAAGCCTTGCATTGTAAACGAGTATTGCTACATCCACAAAGGAATTACATAAAAACAATCCTACAAACTGGCATGACTTTATTTGATCTGTTAGATCTACTTTACAATAAAAATAATTTTATAATCTGATGAATCACATCAAACTACCTCAATTTGTGGAATTACTTTTGTGCAATCTCTTTGTAGAGAAAGTATTTCCCTTGTACAACATTACCCCACCTTTGACAACATTTTAAATTGTTACTACTTTCATTGGTGAAAAACTCCCTATGCCTCAAGAAGCAATCGAAGATCTCTAGGATGCAAGATTTGATTAGGAGCGCCATAACGATTTGTCTGCATATAATAATTCGGAAGTTACACATAATCAGATGCAAATACTAATAGTCTCCAAATCTCAAAGGCCCTGGTGTTCTGAATTTACAGTTTAGGCTGGCGGTTTTTACCAGTGTTGCTGCCAACGTTATGGACAGGAATAGATGGAACTTTACAACTGTACTCCACTAATGATTATTGTAGGGCCAGGAGTGAGAAGAAGAAAATCACTCCATAACAAGATGAACAATTGAGCAGAATCTTCTTCGCTAAATCCCATATCCAGTGATTGAACGAGGGTTAACTTGCGCCACATTGATGTCTTGGGATTTCATCTTGCCTTCACCCCAAATCAAAGATGCAGTAGTTGAGTCCAAGCCTAGCATCATTTTCTGCCCTCCACCTGGAGATCCTTCCAGAGTCAATCCTCCTGGACTCTCATGTGATGTTAGGCAGCTTTCAGTGGAACAGTCAGCCCTTTGGGGATGCAGGCTAGGCGGAACTTCTTCTTCCGAGCCATGCACTCCAGCCACGCGAGGGGACTGTAACGAGTAGAAGCCAAGATGGTCAAGAGAAGAACTTCTTGGTGTCTTATTCACAAATGCCTGACATTTCTGGCCTTCTGTGTTGATAACTGCACCACCAATAAATTGATCAGCAAGCATTTTACAAGCTGTTTCAAGCATGGCCATATATCTACGTTCTGCATCCTGTCGGATCTGCAAGTGCTTCTCAGCCTACACAACAATATGGCAAAAAGATCAGCTAGCGGGAACATGGACCAAGACCTCTACTCCAAAAAATGAACAAGAATAGGGTCAAACATTTGCAACTCCCAATTGAGCGTAATTGCATGCAAAAGGATGTTCTTTAAGTTGTCCAAGGAAATACTCGCCAAGCCAGGCCAATAAAATACAAAAAAATCAGAGTAATTGTTTTTCACCAGTTCAAAAGGATCAGTGTTATCTTACTTATCAAAAAACAAAAAGGATCAGTGTTATGAATTACACCTTCCATATTAAAAAATAATTCTTAGGTTGCCTTACCAAATCAACTGCCAAAAACCCACAACTGAGGTCTACTACAATAAATAAAAAAAATAAAATAAAAAAGCACCACAATTAATGAGAAGGAAATATACCTCGACCTGGAGATGTAATTTACTTTGCACTTCCATGTGTGCTCTCAATGCCTCGTTGACTTCATAACCACTGAAAATGGCATTTCTTCCATTTAATAATTTGGTAATTTTCCAGCATCATAAGATGACCACAGAAAGGATGGAAATTTTATCTTACTCATGATCAGAAGTTGGCAAGTTTGGAGACGATTTACCAGTACTAGGGCTTTCTAAAAGGCATGAAGCTGACATCCCTTCAATAATGGCAAAAGAAGTCACTTTAATAATTCATATTTAACCACATGATATAACAGTTATGTACTCAAATTTAGTCTCTCTCTCTCTCTCTCTCTCTCAAATATCGCTGCCATCCTATTAGCGAAAGTTGCCAGATTTAACTATTTCTGCACACACACAGCAAAATACATTCTTGAAAAGAAACTCTAAACCAAAAGCAGAATACAGAAACATTTATTCATCATAGCAAACTTTGGGTCAGGGGTGGCTCAATATATTTTGTGGCCTAAGGTGAACCATTAACATGAGGTGTTTTATTGGAGAGTGATAATATTTAAATATATAATAATGAAAGTTTATTGAAAAATGGGTCTTAATTTTTTAGATGCAAAACAAGTATCATTGGTGTGCTTAATTGGAGTATTATCTCCTATTCGTAAAACTTCTTGCAATGCTTAATTTTGAAAACAAATCAAGGCCATCAATATCAAAATATACATCATATTTTAGAAAATGCTCGAGAGTAATTCATCATCATTTTGCCACTTCTATTCATTTTCCCCATTTGAAATTTGTACATTTTGGGTAAGATTTTTTTTTTTAGTAAAACTTCTACATTTACTGTTTTTTTTACCAAGTTTTACCATTTAAAGTTGATTTTATTTTAGTCAATATTTTTTTCCATCTTTTAAGCTAACCTATCTTCTTCGTTTTTCCAAAATTTCTATTTTGAGACTCAAAATATTTTTTATTGTGGGGGGCCTTGGTTGCTTAACCCCCCCCCCCCCCAAGGCGCGCGCGAGCTGGCACTGCCTGGGGTCTATGTCACCCTACTTGAGAGGGAAGAAAGAGAGAGTTATAGCTAAACCTACCATCTATGGATGCCTCGCCCATATCCTTCCCCGATTGCTTACCCAGCCTATATTTCTGCAAAAAACACCAAACATCAATACCAAGTCCCACTTTCACCACAAGCTCATACTGCTGAATTTTGCAATATCACAAGCCACAAAATAGTTAAACATTTAAAGAAACCTGGAGATGACTCTTTAAATGGAACAGAGTCAATCCCTTCACATTCATTGTCCGCATGATGGCCTTTGGAGTAGCTTCTGCACATATTATTTAAGTAAGCTCTTAGGAACTAATAGATAATAATCCAGGCATACAAGATTCCCACGTCAGTCAAGACTTAGTGGTTCTTAATAGGTGTAACCAATCAAGCAACTTGTTGAAAACCCACATTTGGCGCATTACTGAGCTATATCAAACAAATAAAGAAGGCTGATTATAATCATCTCCAGACTAAATTATCTCAAAGTTTCGTTGAGTTAAACTTTTAAGTTGTAAACTTAGCTAACAAGTTGGTGGGTAATATTTACTTAAATCAAACCAGGGAAACCGAAAGGATCAAGCCATATAAATTTGGAGTTCTAAATAACTTAACATATTCATTTTCTAAATCAAACGTGAGAAACTGTAAGAACCCCACCATAGAATACTGGAATTCTATAAAACATAAACTGTTTTCATTCTATACTCCCAATCTTCTTACCAGAAGCAAATAAGGAAAAATAAGCGAATTAATTCTTGTAAAGGAGAAGGTGAGTGCCCAACAAGTTCTCCCACTCTGAAGACAGAAGAAGCCCAACGACTGGGAATTAAAAAATATGTAAAAGGAAACATACATCATATGCACCTCTATTGGCTAAGATCTGCTAAGTTATCAGACCCTTGAGTAGCAGCAGCAAAGTCAATTATCTTATTTATGAAATGAGCATATCACCAGGTCCATTGAATTTGTTACTTCACCAAATGATGAAACTGCAAAACTCCACCACAAAACAAGAAATAACCAATGTTCTAAATTTCCTAAAACTTAAGAAAGAGGTGAAAGGCGCGTATCTCAAGCATAAGAGAACAATTATTTCACTATATGGTTTTCGGGTGTTGGAAGACAACTCGAAATTATACAGTATGGCGTGCACAATACTTTCCTAAAACTTAAGAAAGAGGCAAAAGGCGGGTATCTCAAGCATAAGAGAACAATTATTTCACTATATGGTTTTCGGGTGTTGGAAGACAACTCGAAATTATACAGTATGGCATGCACAATACTTATACCATATTGCCCATGCCAAATATCATTCATTTCTTTTGATAGGTAAATATCATTCATTTCTTTCTACAACACGCTGTGCAATAGATGCATTCCGACTAATCCCTTGGACCTGCAGTCCGCGCGTCCCACACGGATCAGCAATTACCGGGCCTGGGAGTTGTTGTGCAATTCGAGGTGTTATGCCACTTTACTGGAGCTTAGTAGTATAAACAATGCCAAATGAATAATTACATAGATACTAGCAAAAATAAAAATAAAAGACAATTTAAGCCTATAAAAGTAGCTACTTGAATCCTATTCTCTGAAAGAACATGTTGTGTTCACCACGCAGGTAACCCATACCCTAGAAACAGCAGGATGACTAAGGCAATAATTGGTGCATTGAGCCAGAAACCAAAATCCCAGTCCTTTATTTGAAAAAAGTACACACTTTGCGTTTCGGGAGATTACTGCTATAGTAAAGATGATTAATTTGCGATTAAAAATATAAGAAATACAATTGATCAGAGTAGAATTAAGAGAAGTAAAAGAGGAAAAGTAGTAAATACTGACTAGAGGCACCACCAAGCTGAGTGACGGCGTCAACGAAACGTTCGTGAAGGTCAGCAGTCCAACGGAGGCGAGGTTTGGGATCGGAAGTCAAGACAAGACATGGGTCTCCCCGACCACCACCACCCTGAATTGGGATGTCTTCCTGAGCAACTAAACCACCTTCGAGGTGGGTCTGAATCATTCGTGGGTACATTTTCTTATCCTTCTCTTATATTGAAAGAACCCAAATTCACACTGAGATGAAAAGACGAAGAGCATGAAAAGACGAAGAGCAAGAAGAAGAGAAAAGCACAGGACAGGACAACACAACACAGTACATAAACAGCTGGGGGGTGAAAGTAAATAACTTAGAAAGATCAGCGGGACCTTTTTGACTGTGAAAGGGGAAAATGGAAACAGGAGAAAGAACGAGAGCCGAGGGCGCAAAAAGAAGAACGTCGTACCAGTATCACTGACACGGATTTCGTCTCTTTACGCGATCTTCCTCTGCTCGCTTAGGTTTGTCATGTTGTGACCCGTGGGAACAATGGAGTCACTGTATTTTTTCCTTTTCCCCGTTTTTTGCGTGTTTTTCCCTCCCGTGGATGGTAATTTCTTATTGGGTAAGCCTACTATGAGTCAATGCCGCCCACGGCTTTTTTTGTACATATTTTTTTTTTAATGTATTTAAATATTTTAAAAGAATAAAAAAAAAAATATACACTTAACATCACTTCTTTAATTATTAAATAAAAAAGAAATTGACTAGCAATCAATTAAGACGGTCAAGACGAAAAAAAAGCTTTTCCCTTTCTTATTTTGACATGATAAATTCACGTCATTTTTTATAATATTTTATATAATAATAATTTTTAAACATGAGTATTTTTTTATAAAATATTTTATAAAATTAATATTATTTTATAAAAATACTTTTATTTTACATGTGTTTTGAAGTATGTTGTAAAATATATTGTCGGTATATCATTACTCTTTCAACATTACTTTAATTTGAATATATTTTCTTATGTCAAACTCATTTTTTATTTTTTTTAATATTTATTATTTAAAATATATCACGTTAATAAATATGATTAAGATGATAAAATTTTTACTAACAAAAATAATAACGTTTCTTGGTATTCAAAACGACAAAATAAAAAAAAAATAAAAAATAAAAAAAAAACTATTGAGATTGAGAATCCAGGCGCCTCCTCATGATAAATTAAATCAAAGCAAGCATTCACATGATGCTAATTTCCTTAGGATCTAATCAAGGCAATAAACAAGGAAACGGACCACTGTTACTGAGTCCTTTTTTTCCCTAACTTTTAGCAAATTAAGGGGAGGCAAGACCTCATATTGAAACCCTCTATCTAGCAAGATCATATTAGTTCACTTATATCCATTAGAACACTTAATAGGAAGAGGGGAGGGGAGGTCCAGTCTAAGGACTGGTCAAGGAGATGTGTTTTCACAAAGGAATGGCATGCCGGATGAACTACAAGTCAATCTAGTAGAACCATTGTTGCTTCTACCCAAGTTGTGTCAGAGGTGATCCTTTAAGCGGCTGAAACAAAGAGCTTACAGATGGTAAAAGTGTAGGACAGCACCAAAACTATGTTTCAATAAATTTAAATCCATCATTATAATTACAAGGGTGAGTAAAAGTATATTTCACATATTTTCTCAGTGGTGTTTGAGCTTAGAAGCCCATTCAACTAACCAGACTCGACATTTGTCCTGGATGGTTGAAATCATCTTTCTAAATGGTGGTTGATTTGTATGGATATAAACATGAAATCTTTGTTGGGTAATTTG
>QEOT01003207.1:87264-112905 GCA_003123785.1 Pterocarya stenoptera
ATTTTTTTTATGTGGGTTCTGTATTTATTCAATTTTTTCAAAGAGGAATGACTATATGGTTCTGTTTTAAATTACTATATGGTTAATACGATCTGTAAATGACTAAGAGGAATGCTACATACTGTCGTAGAGTGTGTAAGTATCGTGTAATCGTTTTGAAAAATAGTAGGATCTACTATTAAAAGATTGATTTTTTTTATGTGTGTTCTGTATTTATTCAATTTTTTCAAAGAGATTGTGCGGCGTCTCCGTACTCTACGATTGCAAATATCATTTTTTAATGACTAATTATCATGCCTTGTGGAGAAATTATATTTATTTCTGGTCCCCTCTTCTGCCCAAATGACTAAGAAAGCTCAAAGAGCATTCAAACTAGAAAGTCCTAGAAACTTGAAAATGCCTAATGCATTAAAGGATACTATTGACGGCATTGAGGCCTTGGGGGAATCTCTCTTTTTGAGACTGACATATGGGAAAGCTTTCAACGATCCTCTTCTTCTTCACATCAAAAGAATGAAAAGTATAAAGCTTAAACTGCTTTGCTGGTTTCTGCTACAAATAGATAGCCTCCAAAGGCGACATATGTTTTGAGTGTTATTTTCTCTGCCCTGCCTTTTTCTTTTCTTTGCTAAATCAAATATATATGTTTGACTGCTCAATGCTTATAAATTCTATATTTATAGCATATTTTTGACCCAGTCAAATCCATACTATTGAGCTTATTTATTTATTATATGTCTAATTTTTATTTAGAGTAATACTTTATGAAAAATGTAAAAAAATTGTTCTCTACGTATCAGTTATTGATATACTGAAAATCATGAAATTTAAAATTTAAAAGAAAACTAACAAAATGAATATTAATAATAAAATTATAAGTACACGTATGACGGTCAATGTATCATATTTAAGCAGAAAAATCTAGTTATAAGCAATTCTGTGCACAAATACACGCACCCATTCAATATAATTGGTCAGAAAGTAAACTTTATTGAAAACACTATTAATTTGAATTTAGAATATGAAGACAACAACATTAGTATGTAGATTGATACGCAAACTTACTTGTACATAGTAAAACTCTATTTAAGTGCATGGTTTCTCTTCTCCTATTAACAACTAAGGAAAAATCTAGTTGTAAGCGATTGTACGCATTAATATGTACACTCATTCAATATGATTGGTTAGAAAGTAGACTTTATTGAAAATAGTACTAATTTGAATTTAAAATATGAAGGCAACATTATTAATACGCAGATTGGTACGTAAATTTGCTTGTATATAGTAAAACTCAACAACTAAATGACATACACTTGAAATCTGCCACATCATCATCACATTGAGTAACTGGGAATGACAGAATTTAAGATGAAGAGTATCATACCTATTTCTATCTTTTTGTTCCAAACCAATCATCTTCATTTTGTATTTATCTGATCAATGAATCTTTATTTATGGATTGGTCAAGCTTTGGGATCTTCATGATAATTTGACCATGTTTATTGGGCAATAAAAAAAAAAAACAAAAAAAAGAGAGGTCTCATGATGGTTGGGCTGGAACTCTTTACAGCCAGAAAAAATTAACCAAAATGTTTGAAAAGAGTTCATGGGTGCAGCCCTCGGTATAGCATAATTCAGATGTTTAATTTCCTTGGGATATAGCATTTTGACTGGTCGTCAACGTTTGACTTGGGTTCTTTCATTCATTCTATTATGCTTAACGGCTGCGAGTGTAGACCTCCCAAAGCATTTCCTTCTTCCTTCTTTTTTATTTTTATTATTTTTTATTTTTTATATATATATGAACAATGTAAAAAAAAAAAAATCTTATTTATATCAATCTTGTAAAAAATCTAGTGCCCTACTCATTTATTTATTTATTTATTTATCTTTTTTATTTTAAGAATTCAATTTTTTCTGTTTTACATACTAGTTTTTTTTTTTTAATTAGTTTATTAGTTTTCAGTTTTTCCTAATTTTTATGCGTTCTAATCTTTTTTTTTTCTTTTGTCTTTATTCTATGTTTCACTTTTAAAAAAGATTAAAGCGGTATTTTGTATGCTTTGAGAATTTTTAAGGTAATTTTATCTTTTAAAAGGAAGAAAAGGAAAACATTGCAATTTTCTAATGATTTGGCCCAAAATCAAATCGAAAGTTTGAATTGCATGATAGTTTGAGGGAAGTTTCTGTATTCTCCCTAAGAATAATGTTATTTTATCCACTCAATTTGTTTTCTCGTTTTGATTGTTCATGTATTTAATTTTTTTAATATTTTTTTTATTACTGATTAAAGAAGTGACTATTAGTGTATTAATATTTTTTTAAATTTTTTAAAAATATTTAAAGATGTTAACAAAAATATAAAAATAAAAAAAAATAAGAAAGATGGGTTTTGCCTTGGCAGCGCGCCCAACTGTCAATGTTGGCAGTAGTCTAGCATTACCCTTCTCCCTTAGGTTATGTTTGGGGGGAGAGATAGATTTTTCATCTCTATCTCATCTCATCTCATCATTACATCTTTTTCAAATCTCCATATAAAATATAATAAACAATTCAACTTTTTCAAATTTTAATTTAACTTTTTCAAATCCCAAAACAATAATAATATTAAAAAATAATATTTTAAACTTTCATCTTAATACTATTCACAAAATTTTCAAAAATTCTCATCTTATCTCAACATCCAAACCTAACCTAAATGTTAACTTGGCTATGTTTGGATGTTGAGATAAGTTGAATTGAGTTGTGAATAATAGTATTTTGTGGATTCTATTGAAATGGATTTAACTTTTTTTAAGTTAAGATGGGTTTGATGTTGAGTCAAACTTAACTCATCTCAAACCAATCATTGATGAGACCTACTATTTTTTAAACTTTACATAAAAAAATTTAAACTTAACTTCGTACATTTTAACCTAAAAAGTTAAACTCATTTCAACTTAAAAAAGTTAGAACTCATTTCAATAAGACCTACAAAATATTACTATTCACAACTCAACTCATTTCAACATACAAACGCATCCTCACGACTTGTTGATGAACCCAATACCTTCATATTTGACTTGATTGAGAAACAAAAAACAAAGCACAACAGAGTTAATTTATCCTTTGGCTGGTTTGGAATAAAAGATAAGATAAGATGGTTTTAGATGAAAGTTAAAAAAAGTATTATTAAAATATTATTTTTAATATTATTATTATTTTGAGAAAAAGTTGAATTAAAATTTGAAAAAGTTAAATTGTTTATTATATTTTGTGTGAAAAATTGAAAAAGTTATAATGATGGAATGAAACATTTTCTGAATCCAAATGAGACAATCTTACTATAGGTTAAAACTTAAAAGACAATAATTATGAGGAATCCAAATGCTTAAAATACAAGATGATAAGCAAGCAATCCATCCTGCTGGTCCACACCAAAGTCATATAGCACATAATCTTGTAAAATTGTCCTTTTAGGAAGCATCCCCGTTTCTTCTACCTTTACCATCTTTCGAATTGACAGTTGTTGTAGTAGTCCATCTCCATCCAAACCCCTATGACCTACTTTTTTTTGTTCGTGTAAAACTTATATGCCTTAAAAAAATGGCAAGAACCTCTTTCAAGAAAATTGTCATCAAATTCATGCAACCCGCGAAAACCTTCAGACAGACACGAGGCCTTCATCAATTTTAAGCTGTAATCATTGATAAGATCTCTATTAGGCATTCCATCACAGAAATGCCTTGCAAGAAAGCAAGCAAGCCTGAATACACGTTCTGGTGGGGCATATCATTAAAGAGCTCAACTATGAGTGAAGGGTTGGCATTGAACACCTATGCAAAAGGAAAGGACAATCCCAACCAATCTTATGTTTGTCACTCATCAAAAATAAAAAGGTAAGGACAAGCGATTTTCTTTCTTTTTTTCAAAAAGAAGAAAAAAAAAAAGGAAAAATAACCAGGAGATCGAATCTATAATCTCCCCCCTCCACTCATTAAATTCTTTACTCTGTATATTTTCTTTTTTAATATTCAAACATAATTGTTACTCAATTGAGTGTGCTTATATACAGTACGAGACTTTCAAGAATTAAAATGGGATGATCATCCTGACATGCTATTACCTAACTATACTTTTGAGTTTTAGGAAGATGGTATCATTTTCATGGACTGATTATACTCATCATCCCAAATTACCACCATAGACTGCATTAGGCAACTAAGCGTGCCTCCTCACTCTCAGGGACTACAATGTCAAGCCTCATCATGGGCTTGTATTTTACAGGGATTTGTGCACCTGCCTGCATGCACAATTCGACCACAGCAGGAGCCTTGCCATAAAACCTCCTGAGTGCACCCCTCAAAGGAGGCCCCTTTGGGTCTTGAACATGCCACACATAATTTGCAGGGAAAACTTCATCTACTGTCGCATCCTGCCAACCATGCTTTCCATCTCTCCATTGGTGCTTGAACTCCCCACACAGCTTAACATTGTGACCCCAAGGACCCACATGAACCTCTGAACAATACCCACATGCCTTCACGGTGTATTTCCTCATCAACTTCTCCACACCCCATCTGACAATTTCATATGCATCCATTGTCTCTTGTGCAATCCTTGCCACATCTGATGATGGTGGAGGTGGAAACCGTCCATATGCGCCATATGTATCGAGATCAACAAGAGAAGATGAATTTGTAGAACACCATGGCTTAGGCTCCCGAACAAACCCACCTCGGTCAATCACTTTCTTTCCCATCATTCGAACGGGTCTGATTCTTCGGCGTGAAGGGTACTCTGGTATTTCCACACCTGCTTGGATGCATAGCTCTACAACAGCTGGAATCCTGTCATATTCAAATCGAGTATCATGTTTAATACGCCGACCAAAAGGGTCATAGAGATGATATGACTCAATGGGGACAATCACATCAGTAATGGAGCCTTTGACCCACGAGTGGAAGCTTCGACGAGATGAACTGGCGGGACCGTGGCAGTTTTGAATGTGGTGACCAGTCTGGGCCACATAAACTTCAGAACACTCGCTGCAGGAGAGCTAAAACAAATTTAATCCCAACATACACTAACTTGCTATAAACTTTGCTAATATAAATAATTAGGATGTGAGGGACACGATGGGGAATGTGACAGATGTGGAAAGTAATGGCCTCAAAATCTCAAACATAACTAAGAAGCTGCATTACAGAAGTACTGAAAAATACAATTGCAATTTTTTTTTAATTGGTGCAATTGTATTGCAAGTACTAAAAAGTACTAAACATACAAAGAATTTTTTTCTATATTACCTGCAACCATACACAGGAATAATGTGCAAGAGCTGTGCAACGCCTTTAATCAAAACTTTCCATGCATCTAATACTTCATAAGCAATAGGGATCAGGTCGGGAACAAGTAAACCATTTTTCGGGGGATCGAGGGGTTTCTCTATATTCATTTCAGCACGTTTTTTGTCTTCTCTTGCAGCCTGCTTGAGCTTCTTGATGGGAATGGGATAGGGTTTCTTTTTTTTCTTAGGTAGTATTGGTGGAAGATCCACATTTTGAGGATATGCTTCTTGTTTCCTGGTAGTTACATCTTTTTTGGGTCCTTGATTGGCATAAAGGAGGGTTCCCAACATTATGGGCCGGCCTTTATGAAGGCGCTCATGCCCAGACTGCAATTAGAATGGAAACGTAGTTAGAGCATTCAGTACAACTATTTGAGAACTAAAACTCACAAATATGTGAATGCTTTAATACATTGAGCAGAAGGACAATTTAAAGCACGCTCAGCTATTTGTGCTGTTATAAATAAGCCCCAGAGTGATGAAGGATATACGTCAATCACCGTTAACCATCTTCCATTTACAAACCTCAAGCATTGACATGTGCATATCACCTCAATGCAACAAAGAAACTAACAAATTGTAAACTAGATCATTTTCATTAAATCAGTGAGACCATGAAAGCAGGCAACCAAAAATGTATGAGAGACCTCTATGCATATTATTGGAGTCAATTCTAGAATAATTTACATATAAAAATTAAACAAAGAAAAGGGGCATAAAAGAGAGCATATAAACCTTAAACCCTCTAGTATATGACCTCAGAGATGAGACTTGAGGCCTCTTGAATACCATTATGCTCGGGAAAACACCTGCAAAGTGGTAGCCATACCAATAGCATTTGTGAGGACATATATGACATTACCGGGGCACTTGTTCCCAAACACTGCACCCATGTCAGCAACAGTGTAACAGGAAAAACACAAACATATGAGATACAACGAAGAAAGAAGAATACTAGTATGTTCACCCTTCTGAGACGGATCCCATAATGCAGAAGATAGAGCTAGCGGCTTGGACAGCATTTCTTTGGGTTACTACCCCGCGTGTTTGTTGTCTACCTGCTGATGACATCAATGTCTCTATACATCAATAAACTTTGTTGTTTTTTTTTTTGTTTACTATGTTAGCTATCAATGCTTAAGTCCTAAGTCTATGAGGCTTTTCATCAAACACGCAGTGTACAACATTACGATTACAAACAAACTTAAACCCTTTTTCTGATAATGGAGAGAGAGAGAGAGAGAGAGAGAGAGAGAGAGAGAGAGAGAGAGAGAGAGAGAGAGAGAGCATACGAGCTGCCCACAACTCTGGAAATCTCAGCTTCTCTGGCCTTCGTTTCCTTCTCTCCAACGAAAACGGGATTCAGATGTAGGTTCCCTGAGCGAGTGAGAAGCAGGCAATGGTAATATACACTTAGCAGCCCCTTAATTTCCTAGTTCCCAAATCCTGATTGATGAGGCAGCTTCGGTTGCAGCACACGAGCATTGGCAGCAGAAACTGGACCAGACATAAGGGTAGCCCCAACTCAACGAAATATCTCGTGGGCTGATAAATACATAAAGATGTTAATATATCATGGCATCAACAAAGTTGTCGCGGCGGTGGGTCTTTGTTGAGGCGATAAACTCGATGCAGNCCCTTAATTTCCTAGTTCCCAAATCCTGATTGATGAGGCAGCTTCGGTTGCAGCACACGAGCATTGGCAGCAGAAACTGGACCAGACATAAGGGTAGCCCCAACTCTAACGAAATATCTCGTGGGCTGATAAATACATAAAGATGTTAATATATCATGGCATCAACAAAGTTGTCGCGGCGGTGGGTCTTTGTTGAGGCGATAAACTCGATGCAGAAAAAAAAAAAAAAAATGTAACGCAATAGCTAGTCACTTTCAACCTCAGATGTTAAGGCGACTTTGGGTCTTTTGACTTTTGAGGGCGATTCTCCACGAGTCCTCTTATAATTATATCGCCTTCCAATCTGTTGATAATCGCTGGTTTGAATTTAAAAATGAGATGAAATAATTTTAGATTAAAGATGAAAGTTAAAAAAAATATTGTTAAAATATTATTTTTTAATATTATTATTACTTTAAAATTTGNTAGTCACTTTCAACCTCAGATGTTAAGGCGACTTTGGGTCTTTTGACTTTTGAGGGCGATTCTCCACGAGTCCTCTTATAATTATATCGCCTTCCAATCTGTTGATGACAATCGCTGGTTTGAATTTAAAAATGAGATAAAATAATTTTAGATTAAAGATGAAAGTTAAAAAAAATATTGTTAAAATATTATTATTACTTTAAAATTTAAAAAAATTGAATTAAAATTTAAAAAAAGTATAATTATTTATTATATTTTATGTGAAAATTAAATAAGATGTAACACTTTCTAAATCCAAACGGGGACAAATTCTACTTATTGAAGCGACTTTCTCGTCTTAGTGGGTACTTCCCCAATTCTGTGGTTACGAAATCTTTCCATTGAGAACATATTTGCCGTCCTCTTTAGAGTTGGAAGGTTTTTCTTTCCCTTTAACGCGAAGATCTTCCGTTGGGCTAAACATTGAGTGGGTCTTCCGAATTAGTGAGACATTGATCCCAAAAATGAAAGACTCGATTAGATCGTTTTGGCTCGGTCTATTGGCATAGCGAAAAAATTAAATTTTATTTTACTGCAGAATTTACACACTACTATATCTAGCATTAATCATATTATATATAAGAAAAGATTAAGGAATGTTTTAATATAATCAAAATGACATTGTTTCTATGTTTAGACCCAAATGATGTTCTTCAATTAGGATTGTACATCTCCAGAACCCTTTCTCATTTTCTTGATTCTTCTTTCTCCTCACTTCTTCCATTCTGTTTCTCTTTCTCTTCTTGATTCGATTCTACCCATCGCATGTATGAGCCCGTCTTTCCGACGTTTCCGTCAATGTCGCCATCTTTGTCTCTCGCAAGCACCATTGAGTTTTAACTCGAGTATTCGTTAAGTCAAGGCGCGCGCAAGTGCTGTGTGGAGGATTGATCCCAAACATTCAATGAATGTTGTGATGTAGATCATCCATCCACATCGGCCGGCGCATTTGAATGACTTGTTTTTACAATACAAATGTCAGAGAAGTCAAAAGACCAAAAATTGGATAAATAATCATTCCTTGTGTAAACAGAGAGCAAACAAGATGCTGCATTCCGTTAAACTGCAAACCTAGTAGAATCTCATATACATGACCAGGAGAAGATGATACACTCTAATGACAGCCAAAAATCTAGCTTAACTCATTTATAAATTCACCTGTAGGTCTGCAGATAAGTAACCCAAGAGACCAAAACTGAAAACATTATCAGGGTTCCCACTCTTTTCTAGCTCAATATTTAAAAATAAATACAAAGTAAATTAAATTAGAACGTACAGAAAGAATTGAATTCAGAATATTGAAAAAAAAATCAGCCTACAGAGTGGGGACACAGACCTGTAAAATTGTAAGGCCACATTGATTTTGTTGAGGAGAGCTGCTTGATCATATGCTTGTATTGTCAAAATGATTCAACATACAATGAGGGGCCACTTTTATGGATTAATGTTGCACTCCCGCAAATATATATGGTCATAATCAATATATCTTGTCCAGTAGTTCCGATACTTGGGTATACTTATCTCAAGCCATGGCTTCATGTTGCCATTATAGTGTATGACAGCTGCCCTCTCAATTTCCTTCTGGCTGACACTAGGATTGTAACCTAGGCCAAGCACATGCCAGTGGCGATCAAGCGGATATGTGCGCTTCCAAAATGTTATGAGACCAGGGGGCAGTGTTCCCAACTTCCATAACTGTCTGTCATGATTCTGGGGGAGGGAAGGAAGAAAAAAGATAATGCCTTATAATTGGAGAAAACGATAAAATAATTCAAGTCAAAATATGCACATATAGACCAAATATTTCCAATGTATGGATTTGGAAATATGTCGAATGGTCTGCTGACAATGGAATTTAGGAAGTGTATATGCATTTCTTAACGGTAGTACGGAATGTTTGATAGTCAGCAACCTAAGATGGTTGGTGACAGTTTCGTTTCAGATAGATATAAAGGTGATGGCTCGGAAACAAATTAAGCAAGACAAATTGTCATAGGTGTTACCTTTGGCCTGGACAGTGTGTATTGGAGACACAAAATTATGCAGCTACATGGCCAATCCACATATGGTAGGGCTAGGTTGGAAATGTTACCAACGTGTGTGTATGCATTAACAGCAATGGAAATGATTTATATTCAAGCTTTTATGTTAGTGTCTTAAATTCAGATCTCACATGCATTTTTCTAGTTGTCAACCATATAAGAGCATTGTCCACAGAAAAGAAGATTAAATTACCAGCTTCTGCCAAGAATGGTACACCCCTGTGATGTTTTGCCTCTTCCATTCCTCCAAATTGAATACATTCATTCCATATGCCCATCCACAAGCATGCGGGTCAAAATTCTTGGAGATAAGAGGATTTGAGAAGTTTAGATACCGATCAAAACGATGGAAGCTCTCCCCACACGTCTCTACAGCACCATTAACATTCCCCTTCAAATCAAGGGACCAGAGGGCAGTGAGATCCTTCTGCACAACTACATCGTCATCCAAGAATAGTACTTTGTTGAGCTTTGGGAAGATCTCTGGAAGGTAAAACCGTAGATGATTGAGAATAGACAGGTATTTTGGGTTCCGGTACTTCAAATTCACGTCGGAATTGGCCCGATGAGCTCTGAAGTAATAATCTATCATGGAGGGAGAACCCAGCTGCTTGAGAACTGGACTATAGCTTGAATTTAACCATGTGAATTCTTCAATGTTCTGAACCTGGACAGTGGCTTCACCAGGTGGATTAACCAGGAACCACATCCTCATTGCTGCATAATTGAGCCTGTCAGTGACAACGTGGAAAACATGCTTTGAAGGGTCCTGCCAAGATTTCAAGCAATAAATTTGAGATATCAACAAAAGATACGAAGAATTCAATAGCAGAAATTTAATTCTCCTTTTTTTTTTTTTTTTTTTTGGGGGGGGGGGGGGGGGGGAGGAGCTTGGGGACAAGAAGAATAGGATGAAGGATGCAGAAATAGGAGTCGTAGAAGAGCCACTATAAAATTTCTTTGATATTCTTCATGGCAAGCAGAGTGAAGTATTAAGCATATCAACAGTGAACACAGTTACCTTTGCATGAGTAACAGTTGAGTTTACAACAACTGCTGCTGCCAATACATTATCAGAGAACAATGCATAGTGGTACAAGTGGGTGTCTTCTAATTTCTCTCGATTTGGAAAGTGCTGTTGAGAAGAACTCAAGGTATAATACTCGGTTGTAAGGCGCAATGGGAGGCAATGCAGACCTTTAGGGATCGTTTTTGCGGTTAACTGTGTCAAGAACAGAGTCTGCTTTTTGTGCACCCGGAGCTGCTCCTCTGATGAGTGGATCATAGCCCTCAGCTTCTTCGCTATAGCAGCACAATCATCATGAATTTGCTTTCCTTTTGCCAATGTTTGCTCCATTGCCTTTAACTTTTCATAAGCACTGAATAAACACAAACCACATGCTCAGATAAATTTGAAGGAAAAGTTGAGAAAACTTGATCACTGGCAATATTAATTAGTTAAAAGGGAAAACTTACTTCCTTGCCAGTTCTGAATCCTTGCTTGCATCCCCAAGTGCTCGCTGAATTTCCTTTATCCGCCCTCTGAGCTCCCTTGTAAAGTGAGGATTATTTCTTGTGGCTGGGAGGGAAAGATAAACCTTGGCCCTAATGAGCTGATCTTTAAGTTGCCGCACCCGAGCATCTGGCATGGCTGTTTGATCTCTTTGTTTTCCAGCATCAATTTTAATGCGTACTTTCTTATCAATCTTGCTTGGGGTTTCAGTATATTGTTGCTGGCGCTTTGTTTCCTGGTGGCACAACCACAAAAAAATGCAAGGGGGAAAAAAACTAAGCCCAAGTGAAAATTATTATTATTTTTTATAGATGATGAACAGCAATGATAATGATCTAAATGATTATCAAGTCAAACAGTGCAACCTTTATTTCAACAAGACATACAGGTTAAGTGGAACTTCAAAATTCTGACCCTTAAAATTGCAACGAACTATAGCCAAACTCCACATACTAGTACCCTTTTTTTTTAAGCAAATTTATCTTATGTTCATTATTCAAAGAAATAAACATCAAAAGCAACAGCAAAGCATACATATAATTAATTCCCAAGCAGAAGCATGGAGGCAACCCAGCACACACAATCCATTATATAATTCTTATCAAAGGCTTTTTCCACAAATGAGAAGCATCAATAATCATAACATTGACAATCCAATCCACAGCACGGAAGTTAAGCGTAAAGGGACAGGTTTCAAATACCATGTTTTGAGAAGCATTATCTGATAATTGGTCAGCCTTTTCATCAGCATCAATTGTATCTTCTCCAATTTCATTTTCTTCATTGGTTGCATCAGTGACCTCCCTGATGGGGTTCTTTTGAGATTGATCGTGATGTTGATTTTCCTCGACGGATGTAGCAGATAATACTCTAATAGATTTATGGTCCCCCGATTCCAGATGCAAATCTAAGTGGTAAAAAGTGGAACCCAGAATATTACTACGGACGACGAAGATTGTGAAATAACGCCAGTTGTACAGATTGGCTTTAATAATTACAAAACAAAAGGGGTAAACGAATACCTTGAGTTGAAAGTGCAATGTTGGTGGAGCGTTGTTGGGCTGAGGAACCAGAATTTTGAAGAGATTTGGTTGAGTTCTCTGAATAGACTATTCCAATCGGCTCTTTAAGGGTTGTAGACGATTCCTACAATGGCAAATTTTCAACACGAAAAATCTGAACTTTAGTATACCTATCGATGTCTCTCCATTCTCCGGGAAAAAAAAAAAAAGAACAGATTTTTCTGGTACCCACGAGAAATAAACTAATACCTGGGGTAGCACATTTAGACGCTGGTTATGGCCATTGAGAGCCTGCTAGCAAAGACCAAACCATGGAGATTGATTAAGGGTTACTAAGATTTGAGTAACGAAAGTGAAAGGGAAAAAAAAAAAAATACGATTTTTTTTTTCTTTTTCCACTTACAATGGTCGTAACATCTTCAGTAAATTCATCTGTAGCTGAAGAAATTGAGAAACCAAAAACGGTATTAATCTTAAAAAATCCAAATGGAAAAGAGAGAGATAAACTGAAGCCCCCCCGTTGACGGAGGAGAGAAACTCACAGGAAGATGTCTTGAAAGTAGCCAGGCGGTCGGTGTAAAACACAACCGGAGAAATTACCGTCACGAAGAGCAGCACCACCACCAAATTCCTCACCCTCATTTTTTCTTCCCCAACTCGGTCGAGATGCCCAGATGAGATGCCTATTGCACGTTTCTCTCTCCAAAGCAAGCCACGCGGACGCGTTTTGTCTGTAAGACTCAGCGCATTCGCAAAATACAAGCAGAGAAGGAAAAGCCCGGCGTCTCGCGCTCGGAAAACCGTTTGTTAGAGTGCCGTTGGTAATCAGCACAGATCAGGATGATGCGAATGCATCGAGGCGAGCGTCCGGCTTTGATAGTCACAGCACGATGATGATTGATGATGAATAATTAGAGAGAGAGAGAGAGAGAGAGGCTTTAATTATAGTATTGAGTATTCCCACTTGTCTTTTCTCTGTCACTTTTGTTGTTTAATAAAGTTCAAAGTTGAACTCGTTATTTTTTTCTCGAAACATCATTTTTGGATTCAATTGTTCTCTTGATTCAGAAAAATTTTACTCCCAATAATATTTCATAAATCTAAATTCAATAATTTGTTTCTTAAATTAGTTTTCTAATAATAAATTTAAATCACTTTTAAAAAAATATGCAAGATTTACGCATCCAAAACTATATCTTAACATTGTTCTACCAAATAATTCTCAAAAGTAAAAAGCCGCGTGAAGGAAGCGTGAGGATATTGGTATATGACACGTGGTACATGAAAAAGCACACCCGTGATTGACGCTGTATGGCACCCACATTCCACGTCATCTTATCTTTCAGCCCTTATCGCTTCTTTTTGACTAAGATCACTACTTTCTTTCTATAAAGTATTAAAGTAACACTTTCTCTCATAAGTTTGATTGTTTTTTATTTTTATTTTTCTCGGCCAATAGAAAGTTTCATTGAGGAAGTGGAATAATTCTTACATGGTAATGCAACTACAACAATTACGGCAATAATTACAAAGAAATAAAAAAGGGGATCATTTTCACTATGGAACTCCAACATGCATTGAGGTACTCCGATAAGGGGATGCTGTTGAATAAATTGTTAGTTACTGTCCACTGTGCAATAGAATGCATGCATCAATTTTGAAATCGATGTATTTTGGTTGATTCCCATTTGTTGAAATTCTGAATCATGATCCTTGTGTCTCTAATTGTGGCTTATATTGTCCAGTCCGAAGTCTTTTGAGGTTGTTGTAGCACTTCAACGACCACTTGTGAATCACCTTTTAGAATGATGTTTTTGTATTGATGTATAAGGGCTTCCTGTACACCTATACTTGCTGCCACTGCCTCTCCCAGATTTGGGTTCCTTGATCTTGAGAACTTTGTGACTACAAAGGTAACTGAACCATCATGGATTCAGCTAACTGCTATTGTTGTACTCCCTGACTCCCTGACTGCTGTGTCGAATGAAATTGAGAGGAAATTTGGTGGAGGTGGAGTCTAGAAAGGAGTATTGCCCAGTGATTTCCACTCCCATGCATTGCAGTGTTATTTGTAAGACTTTAGAACCTTTGCAACAAACTGATTAGTATTTATTGTGTGCGAATCATGAATGATTTGGTTCCGATAGAACCAAATATTGTCCATGGATAAGATTGCAAAGAGCTGGAATTTTTGGACGTCTTGGATCATTATAGAAAGACTGATGTTTGGATTTAGAATAAAAATTATCCAGTTTGTGATGTCTTGATTAGCCATCCTATCTACGTTTAAGGGCTAAGGGGATTGGCACCACATAATTCTTGAATAGGAACATCTTAAGAAAAGATGTGAAAGGTCTTCCTCTTCTGTGTTGCAGATGGGGCAAAGAGTCTGATCCTCTGAAAGGGATAAGCAATTTTTTAGGAGGCTTCTAGTAGTCTGATCCCAAAAGTTATTTGTATCCTCTGTGAATTTTAGCATTTCAATTAAATTTATTGTGTTTAGTTTAGCATTTATTATTGTTTTTTAAAAATAAATTTTAATTATAAAAAAATAATTTCACAATTTGAATGATTTTATATAGTACGTTAGATGATAAATTATTTTTATTGTAAAATTAATATAACGTATTACTTAAAACACGATAATTTATGAATTTATTTTTTGTAAAAAAATAAAAAACGAGGTTTACCACCTCTACACATTGTGCAATGTTATAAGCTATATTTTAATCTTTAAATTGATATTTAGTGGGCCAAGTGAATAAAGATTCCGTTTTGGAATGTGATCAAGGGGCCTATTCTGTTGGTGGCCTTCAAGAAATGTTGAGTCGTTCTAATAATAGAAATAAAGATGCCCGTAAGTGGAAAATGAACCTTTTGGCTGTTGGAATATCAAATTCGTTTGCTTTGAAGGGTTTGCATGCAGAGAAGAGGAAGACTTTCTCATCTTCACAAGAAGGCGTTTCTCTAGAGGGGAAGAGGTAGAAACGAGGGGCTCTCAAGGATGATGATGGGGCACAACTTCTTGAGGTCCAAATTGAGCTATCGGTAGAGGCTGGGGTCTAGCCCTGCTGACAACCATGAAAACCTTATGTTGGAATTCTCATGGACTTGGAAACCCACAGGGAGTTCGAGCTTTACGTGATTTGATCATGAAGGGAGATCCCAATCTGGTGTTTCTTCAGGAGACCAAATTGAAGGCATGTGCTATGGAAATTTTGTAAGTTTAAATTGTATTTAGTAATTGCTTTACTGTTGATTGTGAGGGCAAAAGTGGTGTATTAGCATTATTATGGAAGGGTGATTTGTGTGTTAGGGTTAAGTCTTATTCTAAGAATCACATCGAGGCTTTAATTAAGGAGGCGGATTTGCCAGAATGGAAATTCACAAGTGTCTATGGCAACCCTGATGCTACTAATAGACATTTGACTTGGAATATGATTAGAACACTTAATTATGGTGAGGAATACCCTTGGCTTTTAGGGGGTGATTTTAATGAAAATTTTCACTTCAATGAGAATAGGGGAGGGAGGTCATGTCCTGAAAATCAAATGGATGCTTTTAAGGAGGTTCTTATGGATTGTTCTTTAAGGGATTTGGGTTTTACAGGGCTAAAGTTCACATGGTGCAATGGAAGCGAAGGGGACAGATCCATTTATGAAAGGTTAGATAGATTCTTGAGGAACAATCAACTCTGTCATGTGTTTCATCAGGCTGTGGTAAAACATGGTGTTGCTGCTCATTCAGACCACCTACCTGTGTCGTTTGAAGTTGAAGAACTTGAAGTTAGGGAGAGAAAAAAGAAACAGTTTTGATTTAAGGCTATGTGGGTGGCTGAAGAAAAATGTGCTCAATTATTGATCATGTTTGGAGTTGTGGAGTGGATAGATGTAGTATGGAGGGAAACATGAGAATGATTAGAGGGTGTGGGGAACAATTGGTTGTGTGGAACAAAAATTCCTTTGGGAATGTGAGAAGGAAACTAGATGCTGCTAGAACAAACCTGGAGAGTGTTCAGGCTATGGATTCTTTGCAACCTGATTCAGTGGGTGTAATTTCAGCTAGAAATGAGGTGCACTTATGGCTTGAGAGAGAAGAAGTAATGTGGAGGCAAAGATCTCGAGTCTAATGGCTTCAAGAAGGGGATCAAAACGCTAAGTTTTTTCATGCTCAAGCTACAAGTAGAAGAAAAAGGAATTTTATCAAGAGATTACAAAATAAGAATGGTGTTTGGATGGAAGGTGGTCAAAGGGACAGATTAGTAGTGAATTTTTTCACAAAACTTTTCACTTCTTATGCTTAGAGGAACCAAGAGGAAGTTTTGGATTGTGTGCATTAAAAGGTTACAGAAGAGATGAATTCAGAATTGACAAAACATTTTCAAGCAGATGAAGTAAGGGTGGCTCTTCAGTAAATGCATCCAACCAAGACACCAGGCCTAGATGGTATGTCTCTATTTTTTTTCCAAAAAATATTGGCACATTGTTGGTAATTCTGTGACTACTGTTGTTTTACAAATACTAAATTTTGGTCACTTGCCAAGAGAGCTCAATCATACACTAATTAGGTTGATTCCTACGAAAAGGGTTTGTGAATTGGTTTCTGATTTTTTACTAATTAGTCTTTGTAATGTTGTGTATAAGTTGGTTTCTGAGGTCATAGTGAATAAACTCAAGATTTTTCTGCCTGCTATTATTTATGAGTCACAGTGTGCTTTTGTTGGTGGAAGGTTGATAACTGGCAATGTTTTAGTGGCCTATGAGCTAGTTAATTATTTGAGGCTCAAAAAACATGGTCGAAAAGGTTATATGTCCCTTAAATTGGATATGAGCAAGGCCTACGATCGAGTGGAGTGGAGTTTTTTGAAAAAAAAATTATGTTAAAATTGGGTTTTGCTCAATGTTTTGTGAAGTTGATTATGCAATACGTGAAGAGAATTTCTTTCTCAGTTTTGGTTAATGGGGAGTCTCATGGACCTGTTTTAGCTACTAGAGGAATTAAGTAAGGGGATTTATTATCCCCTTACCTATTTCTTCTATGAACTGAGGGCCTCATTACTTTGTTGAAAGATGCAGATAATAAACAGCTTGTGAGGGGGATTAGAGTGTTCCGAGGGACTCCAATGGTGAGTCATTTATTGTTTGTGGATGATATCATTATTTTTTGTAGAGCTGATGTTCAAAGTACTAGACATATTCAAAGGGTTTTAGAGAAGTATGAGGAAGCATCTGGTCAAAAAGTTAACAAAGAGAAAACTGCTGTGGTTTTTTCAAAGAATGTTAATGCTGGTAAACAAAATGAGTTGTTGAGTTTCTGGGGTGTTAGGACCTTTCAACGGTATGATAAATATCTAGGGTTACCAAACCTAGTGAGGAGGTCCAAGTCTAGAGCTTTTGCTGATATTAAGAGAATGGTGTGGAATAAGTTGCAAAGTTGGAATGAAAAATTGTTATCATAAGGTGGGAGAGAAGTTCTCATTAAAGTAATGGCTTTGTTAATTCCCACTTATGCTATGTCTTATTTCAAGCTGCCATTAGATTTTTGTAGAGAATTGGAAGGGATGATGGCTATATTCTAGTGGGGGCAGGGGGATAGTGAGCAAAAAAATACATTGGCTAAGTTGGCAAAAATTGTGTACTTCTAAGTTCTGAGGTGTAATGGGTTTTAGAAGCTTACATTCCTTTAATATGGCTTTATTGGCTAAGCAATGATGGAGGATATTACAAAATGAAGGGTCTTTGTTACAAAGGATCTATAAGGCCAAATACTTTCCTAATGGTACTTTTCTCCGAGCTACTTTGGGATTACATCCATCTTATGCATGGAGGGAGATCTTTGAGGCAAAAAAACGGTTGCTTGAATGGTGTTGATGGATGATTCTATCTAGATATGGAAAGGCCTTTGGGTCCCCGATCATAGAATCTTAATGTTGGACTATGAAAATATGTTACATTCCTCTCAAGAAAATGCAATTGTTGATAGTCTTATATTTCGGGAGATAAATGGATCTAGTCAAAGGAGTCAAATGGTTGTTTTAGTGTGAAAAGTGCATACAAGATGATTCAAGCTTTGAGTTCAAGTGGTATTGGTGAAAGCTCTAGTTGGATGCAAGATAAACAGCTTTGGAAAAAGCTATGGCAGATGAAAGTTCGAAGAAAAACTAGAACTTTTGCTTGGAGAGCTTGTAGGGATATACTGTCTACTCTACACAACCTAAGATAGAGAAATATTGCAATGGAGGGGGGGTGCTGTTTTTGTGAAGAGGCTAGAGAAGATATTAACCATGCTGTATTTTTTTGTCCTCAGTTTCAAGCAGTCTGGCAAAGATTTGCTCCAATGGTGTTACTTTTTAAATTTGATAAGCGTTTAATGGAAAATGTGAGATCTATTATGACTAGAGGAAATGATGCAAATTTTACTCTTCTTTTTGTGCTCTATTGGGGTGTTTGGTATAGGAGAAATAAGATGAAAATGAAGAAAGAGCTTATTATTCCTTTTGCACCAGCTAACTTGGCAATGTATATGTATAAGTCTTATTCAGATTTAAGCTTATCAATTACTGCTGAGGTGAGGAAGATTTGTAGATGGAAACCTCCATTAAAGGGTTATTTGAAGCTTAATGTTGATGGATATGTTTTCTCAGATATGAGGAAGACTGGAATTGGGCTGATTTTAAGAGATAACTATGGAAAGGTGGTAATGACATCAACTATTTCAGAAACTGAAGTGAATGAACCTGCAACAGTCGAGTTACTTGCAGTGCTAAGAGGGTTGCAACTTTGCATTCGTCTTGGTATTCTTAAATTGATCATTGAGTCTAATTGTTTGCTTATGGTACAGGAATTACAAGCTACACATGATACTTTCTCAGCTAGTGGGAACTTAGTAATGGAGGCAAAGAGCTTAATGAATTATTTTCAGGAAGTTAGCATTGAGCATGTTAACCGAATGGGTAATGGAGTTGCACACACATTAGCTAAATATGCATGGAATGTTTTTGATGTTCAAATGTGGTGGGGAAATGTCCCTGATTCTGTTGATCATGCTCTTTGGTTCGATCAAGTTACTATATAATTTGCTTTGGGTTTGAATGAAATTCTGTTTATAAAAAAAAGGATCAATATTAATTTTTTAAAAAGAATTAAGAGTGTTAACTCATTGATTATTTCAAAAGTTTAAAACGATTATGTATTAAACTAAAACAATGCCTTTTATAAAAATTTATTTAATTAGAAGAGATCAATTAATTATTTAAATTATATTTTAACAAAAAGTTGATATAAGATATTATATAATGGCAACGAGACTTGAGTTGATTAAGCAAATAGTATATGATATTTTCTTTTTAGAAAATTATAAAATTTGTTATGTATACCTTTTAAAAATATTGTAAACTACCATTATAGAAAGGTTTGTTCCAAATTTGCACATTCAAAACTTATATATGACTTCTGAGGGTCAGCTCTTCCATTAGACGACTTAGGCAGTTGTCTAAGGCTCCTAATGAACGTCCCAAAAATATATTTTAAATAGAATATTTTAAAAGAAAAAAAGTCCTAATTAGAAAAAAAATTAATTAACTCAATGAGAAAACATCAAAAATATCAAAAGACTCAATTTTTATTGAGCTTTTATTGTTTTATGGTTTTCTGTTTTGAAATCTTTTGGCTCACCAGAAAAACTTTTATTTTCATATTAAGTCATTAATTTATAAAGACGTTAGTAACGCTCCCTAATTATCAAAAACTTAGTCATTAGCATAATTTATTTTTGCTTGAGTATCCTTTATGACTTTGTTTCTAAATATATATTAATATTGGAATCTTTTTTAGAATTCTATTATGCTTGAGTTGATGAAATCTTTTCTCTTGTCCATCTCTAAAGTTGGTATTGAGGCATGAAGTGATCTAAATTCTCATCCTATCTCCACATAATAATTATGAAAAAAGCTTCAAACTGGTTGTAGTGTTCTTTCCCATTTTATACCCTCTAATAAAATTACAACACGTACCATATTCATATATGACTTACGGTGTGTGTGAGGGAAACTCGTTAATTCCTCCTTCCTCTTTCCCGAAATCTTCCCTCTCCTCTCTCTTCTCCCTTCTCCCTTCTCTCTTGAAACTCCTGATTATTTCCTAAAATTTATAACAAGAAGAAAATATTTCTGTGTTGGAATCCAATGCATTCGTATTGATTGAATTGAAAATATTACAAGATGTCTTCTTCTAATATATGCACAAAAGCTAAGACAATAGACTGAATCTGTACAAAATAAATTAACAGAGGACAGCTATCTTTCCTAATAATCTGCATGTCAGACTCCAAATACAGCAACCGGCTCCTCTAGCTTTCTTGTAAATCAGTGGGTTGTCCTTCCAAATGAAGCAAAGTCAAACCACATATAGGGAACAACAATATGCAGCTCTGATCCACAATCTGCACCTCCTGATTTTACTCTAACTTTCTCAATACTCCCCCTCAAGATGGAGAAGCTATAGAGTGGATTCCCATCTTGTTCAATAAGTAATGAAACTGTCTAGATCCGATTGCCTTGGTTAAAATATCAACAACTTGTAAATTTGTAGAAATGTGAAATGGTTTCAATAAACCTTCTTGAATCCTATCCCGAACAATGTGGCAGTCAATCTCAATATGCTTTGTTCTTTCATGATAAACTGGATTGATGCAATATGGATGGCAGCTTGATTGTCGCAAAATAATTGAACAGGTTGGTTGAGAGTTATACCAAGGTCTTGTAACAGGCTCCGAAACCAAACCAATTCACATGTGGTAGATGCCATTGAGCGATATTCGGCTTCCACTGATGATCGAGATACCGTTCTTTGTTTCTTTGATTTCCAAGAGACCAAAGCATCTTCCAGAAAAATGCAAAATCCAGTGATTGATCTCCTTGTCTCCGAGCATGTTGCCCAGTCGGCATCACAGAAAGCTACTAACTGCAATGGTTTGTTAGCTGGATAAAATAAACCTTGTGATGAAGATCCTTTTATGTATCTTACAACTCTAAGGGCTACTTTCCAATGAGCCACTTTTGGTTGGCTTAGAAATTGACTCAAGACTTGCACAGAGTAAGAAATATCTAGGCGTGTGATCGTTAAATATAGCAATCGGCCAATTAATCTTCCGTACTCTTTTGGATCAGCAAGTTCGGGTCCTTCCTCCTCATTAAACTTCAAATTTTGTTCCATTGGAAATTGAATAGATTTTGCTCCAATTAACCCACAATCTTGTAAGATTTCTAATGCATATTTTCTTTGGCATATGGAAATCCCTTTAGAACAGCGGGCTATCTCTATCCCCAGGAAAAATTTCAACTTCCCAAGGTCTTTCAATTTGAAGTGTTTTTCAAGATACTCTTTCAAGTGTTGAATCTATGTCTCATTGTCTCCTCCTATAACCATGTCATCAACATAAACAATCATGACATTGAAAGAGGTGTTTGTCCTTTTGAAGAACAATGAGTAGTCGGCTTTGGATTGTGTGCACCCAATTTTGGTGATGACAGAAGTCAACTTGTGATTCCACTGCCTTGAAGCTTGTTTCAAACCATAGAGGGACTTTTTCAGCTTGCATACACGATTCTCCCCCTCTCTACCACATCCTGGTGGTAATGACATGTAGAATTCTTCGTCTAAATCACCATAGAGGAAAGCATTATTGACATCGAGATGATAGAGGGACCAACCTTTAGAGGTAGCAGTAGCCAATAGGTAGCGGACGGTAGGCATTTTTGCTATCGAGGAAAAAGTCTCGAAGTAATCATCCCTTTCCTTCTGTGTATATCCCTTTACTACAAGGCATGCCTTGTGTCTTTCAATGGTACCATCTGCTTTGTATTTTATTTTGAACACCCATTTGCATCCCACGACTCTTTTGCCTCTTGGTAGCGTAGTCAACTCCCAAGTGTTATTTTCTTCAAGGGCTTTGCGTTCATTCTGCATAGCCATTTGCCAATGAGAATGCTGGCTGGCTGTGGCAAATGAGGTGGGCTCGGGTTCAATGGTAATTGCTAAGCTGAAGTTACGGTGAGTCGGGGACATGTTATCATAATTGAGGACAGAGGAAAGGGAATGAGATTTACCATTATTCATTTGCTGTACAGCAGGAGAACCATGTGGCATTGCTAGAGAGGTAACAAGTCGGCAATGGAAATCTTGAAGATAGCTAGGTTTCCTTTTTTGTCTAATGGATCTTCTCAGCTCAGGGTCAATGAGTGTCGGTGCAGGTAAGTGTAGCTCTGGCTGGGATGTGTCACTAGGATGGGAGTGCTCTGGCTCGGTGGTGTCATGGCTAGTTTGAGCAGGTACTACTGTGTAGACTCAGAATATTCTGAGATGGGATTGGGTATTACGGGCAGGTCATCAAATCTTGAGAGAGGAGGTGTTTATAAGAGTGAGGGCAGCTGGTTTGTGTTTAAGAAGGGAAAGGTGGTTTCATAGAATACTACATCACGACCAATGAAGATTTCTTGAGTCTTCAAGTCAAAGAGTTTGTAAAATTTAATGCCATTCGGGTATCCTATGAACAAGCATCTACGTGCTCTTGGATCAAACTTGGATCGATGTGGATTGAGGTTTGATGCATAGCATAGACATCCTTGAGTCTTTAAGTGAGAATATGAGGGAATTTTAGAAAAAATGATTTGATATGGGGATCGATTTTGGAGGTTTGGAGAAGGGATTCAATTTATTAAATACGTTGCTGTGACAAGGCATTCTCCCCATAATTTTAAGGGCAAATTGGCTTGAAATCTAATAGCTCTTGCTACATTCAACAAGTGTAGGTGTTTTCTTTCAATGATGGAGTTTTGTTGGGGAGTATAGATGCAACTTTGTTGGTGAACTACCCCTTTTGAAGCAAACAATTCAGTCATTTGAAATTCTTTTCCTTGATCAGATCTTATTCCTTTAATCTTATATTGAAATTGATTTTCAACAAGATTGAAGAAACTTTGTATGATTTGTCTTGTTTGGCCTTTAGAACGCATGAGGTAAATCCATGTCATTCTACTGTGGTCATCAACTATTGTTAGACAACAATAAGCACCATTGAGTGAACTAATAGAGAAAGGGCCCCAAATATTCATATGTATTAGATCAAAAGGTGCATCGACAAATTTTTGACTCTTTGGAAAAGACAAACAGGTTTGTTTTGCCATATGACAAGTTTCACATTGATGCCTATCAACAAAAGAAGGGATATTAGGCTCTATACTATGTAACAAATTGAGACGTTGATCAGAGGGATGTCCCAAACGTAAATGCCACAATTCTGGTGTCAAAATAGATGAAGAGTTGGCCATGGGTTGGTGAGATGGTAGCTTGTCCCCGAGCTGATTCTTCTCCAAAAGATAGAGCCCTTGTTTTTCTCTAGCAATTCCAATTGTCCTCCAAGTGTCCAGCTCCTGAATAAAGCATTGTTTAGCCAAGAAAATGAAACAAGTGTTTAGGTCTCGGCTAATCTGACTTGTAAAAATGAGATTGTAATGGAAATTAGGTACGTATAGGACATTTTTTTAGAATGAGAGCAGATGAAATGATGACAGTCCCTATATGTGAAACTGGTACCGTAGTCCCATTGGGTAGATTAACCGAGACATTTTTCAAAGATTTTTTTTGTGAGAGGAGCTCAAGAGATCTTGTGATGTGACCAGTTGCCCCACTATCGAGAATCCATGCACTTCTATTGGTGATGTTGTTTGTACAGCTCAAAGAATGTTTCAAGGAAATAGATGAAGCAGCAAGAAGCTTACCGTTATGTTTTGGTAAATTTATACCTTGATTTTCTGAGTTGCTGTTAGATGGAGTGGAATTTTGGTATTGCAAAAGGGCTATGAGCTGTTGTACATGGTCTGGCGAGATGTTTATATTTGTCACCCCCAAGCCTTCATCTGAGGATGCATTGTTGGCCATCTTCTGTTGGTTTCCGCCTCCAGTTTTTGGCTTATACAGTTTATGGTTTGGAGGGTATCCATAGATTTCCCAACAGGTTTCCACAGTATGATTTGTTCTCCCACATTTCTTACATGGTGCTCGCTCCTTAGGACCCGATCCCTTGTAGTTTCCTTTTGTCTGCTTGACATTTCCCTTCTGGTTCTGAGGTCTGCCACTGTTGACTGTCATTGCTGCAGATTCTGAAATATTTTGGACCGGGTTAGTAAGCTCATGATTCGCCTCTCCTTGTAGAACAAGATTGAACACATCATCTAGTGAGGGCAGCGGGTCCTTCAACAAAATCTGGTTTCTCAAGTCTGCATGAGTGTCATCCAATCCCATAAGGAATTGCATAATCTATCTTCTCTCGAGCCTTTTGTTCAGCACCGAAACAGCGCCACAGTCTATTGTCGAGCATTTGAAAGGTTCTTCATATGTCATTATCTCTTCCCAGATGTATTTCAACTTTGAAAAATAGACACTTGCTGGATGTTTTTCTTGTTTAGTTGTCGACAGTTGCCGTTCAAGCATGAAAATTCTGTTATTGACCTTGCAAACCTTTTCTTGAGCTCATCCCACACTGTTGATGCCGAGTTTGACCACATGATGTATCCACCAATTTCAGGTGAGAGACTGTTGGTGATCCAAGATAGGATCATATGGTTGCATCTCTGCCACTGTGGGTATTTGGCATCTGTATCATCAGGCCTTTTGATGGTGCCATTGATGAAGCCTAATTTGTTTTTGGCTGAGAGAGCTACATACATAGCTCTACTCCAAGCATGATAATTATGAGAGGTTAATGGTTGTGAGACTAAAACAAGTCCAGGACTCTCCCCATGATGTAGGAAATAGGGATTGAAAAATTCATCTTCAGCTTGGTGAGGTTCAACCATAATGAGGGTTGATAAGAAGGAGGTTTTTGAGGTGAAGATGAGATGTTAGGATCGGTAAAACATAGAGATTCAAAGTTCTTGCTCTGATACCATAACAAGAAGAAAATATTTCTGTGTTGGAATCCAATGCATTGGTATTGATTGAATTGAAAACATTACAATATGTCTTCTTCTAATACATGCACAAAAGCTAAGACAATAGACTGAATTTGTACAAAATAAATTAACAGAGGATAGCTATCTTTCCTAATAATCTGCATGTCAGACTCCAAATACAGCAAGCGGCTCCTCTAGCTTTCTTGTAAATCAGTGGGTTGTCTTTCCAAATGAAGCAAAGTCAAACCACATATAGGGAACAACAATATGCAGCTCTGATCCACAATCTGCACCTCTTGATTTTACTCTAACTTTCTCAATAATTTATGATTTATGCTTGACCCATATCCACATTTTAAGCATGGAGTTGGTTTTGCTCGCAGGAACGTGAGGCCTCCTTTTACCTTTAAGATATAATCCTAAGCCATTTCTTATGGGATTATTGCAATTAAGTATAAGGTTTTTTTCTTTCTCTTCAAATTGGAAGTTTTCTCCAAATGAGACTAGTTCCGGGCACTTTTCTGATTTGTTACTTGTGGTATGAGGTGTAGTTGCTCATGAAAGGCCACTGTCTTCCAATTTTGCTTGTCTCCTAGTCAAAGATTAAGCGCCACATTTAGTGAGAGAGACGGGGGGGGGGGGGGGG
>QEOT01003207.1:113423-176941 GCA_003123785.1 Pterocarya stenoptera
ACGACAAGGGGTGGGGGGAGGAGGAGAGAGTGGGGAACAGAGATTGGGGTTTGGGGGGAAGGGGATTCACTACATGCAATTCCATTCTTCGTTTTGTTCGAGTCCCTACGTGTCTTATGATTATTTGTGGATGTAAGCTAAAGATAATCACCCATCCAACTGCTAGCTGCTCTCAATAATTATTTCAGGTACTCTCCTTCCAAGGGTACACTTGCCTTTTGTTATTGTAGTTTAATATACAAAATTAAAATTTTAAATAGCAAATTCTACCTTGCGAGTGTTCCCAAAAAATTTTGTATAATCCTTTGAAAAGGTAGGCCACTTTTTTCCCAAATGAGTGGGTGTTTGTACTTTTTTCCCAAATGGGTGGGTGTTTGTAGAAAGTTTTTGATAATAATGATTAGAGAAAAGGAAATGCTATATCTCCCACTGGGGGCTCCCGTTGGAGTTATAGTGTTTTTTTATGTGTATTTAATTTTTTTTTTATATAAATTTTTTTAACAATTTTAAATATTTTAAAAAAATAAAAATAATTCATAATATTATTAAAAAATACTTACTTCATGATTAAGGAAGTATTTTTCAATGATTTTTTTTTTTTACTTTTTGATTAAAAGGGTGTTTTTAATAACGTTCTAAATTTACTTTATTTTAAAAAAAACACATTAAAAAAAAACACTACACCCCAACGGGAGCTCCCAGCGGGAGCCCCTAGCGGGGATTGTAGCACTACCCTCTTGGAATTGGTCCATCCATCCACTCCCAATTAACAGCTCGCCAATTATTAAGTGACATGTATGCTTCCCACCACAATGATCATATGGATGCACAATAGAGGTTTGAGAGAGAGAGGAGAACCAATTTGCAGAAAATTGTTATAGCCTTTAATTCATTCTCTCAAACTTCTCTCTCTCTACCTTCAAAGATTCCCAAATCTCACCTCCTCTGTCAGTTCGTGCTAAATTTCTCTCAAAATATCATATTTTTGTTTCCATCTCTACCTTCAATTCACTCACGCATTCATCCTCCAACTTCTTGATTTAGGGAGAGCCAGAGAGAGCGATCTACAGATTTGAGTTGAGCATTGTTTTGGCTTCATGTGCTTGAAATCTATGATGTGTGGGAATCATTTGGTGTGGTTTTCATAGAGTGCTTACCACTGTGTTTTTTTATTTTTTTGGGTAAACAGAAGAGAGGAAGCTTGCGGTGGGGTTGCTAGTTTCCCGTGGGCTGTAGGTAGCGGTGGTGCTATGGCGGAAGAAGCTAGTAGGATTGTCGTGCATGGAAAGAAATTGTGCTTATGTTTTTTAGGAGCAAAAACAGAGGTTGGGCGGTTGAGACAAGGCGTCTGGGCTATTTTCATCTCATTATGCGGGGTTTTTTTTTTTTTTTTGTGGCAAGGGGTGGTGGCACACGATGGGACTTTGGGTTACTATGATGGTGGTTATTGTTGGGTGGGTTAACGGAGGCTAAACGTAATGCACTAGTCTTTTTCTCTATGTATGTGTGTGTGTGTGCAATGGCTTCCAGATTCAGGATTGATGTGGAGGGGCTTTTGATCATGGAGGATGAAACTCACGGCATGGAGGATGACAGCGGAGGAGTAGATATTGAAGGTGGTGGTGGAACTGATCTTGCTATATTCCTTTTCTAGTTGGAGAGTTATACTGTGTGAATGAAGCTATTGTTAGTTTGGTGAAATTTATGACGTGGCAGCATATAAAAGGGAGACTGTTATATACACATAATTGGTCGGACCGCTTAGAAGCGGAACTTTAATGATTATAATTGCTTAGAAGAATCTGAAGAGCGTCTTGTAAAACTAAATTTAGCAAAATCCTCTCTAAACTGATAATTTTTTAATTTTTTTAATGAGTATTAAGCCGATTATTAATTGAGAATGCAGTATAAATCTTAATTAGTAATTTTGTTTTACAAAATTATAGGAATAATTTGTAAATAAAATTATAATATAAAAATTAAAAGATTTTTTTTTATTAAAACCCATTGAGCCAGCCCTGCGACTCCTTGTATCATATTAACATATTTACTAAGCTCCACTACCATTAATTAATTAATTAATGAGGTCATTGACAACTGGACCAGGAGTCGTTCATTTATGTTGACGGTCTTTATGATAATGTATGCAATTAAATAGAGTTATTTGCATTTCCTGAAAACTCATCTAATTTATGTATCCTTGAAAAAGATTTGAATATTTTTGTTAATAAAAAAATATTACCATAATTAAAATGAGGATTTTTTTAAAAAAAAAAATAAGGGAAGAAAACTCAATTTTCACATTAATTGGAGAAGAAAACTCAATTTAATAGTACAAGCACAAAATGTTTTTTGGCTTTAGCTTTGTAACTTTGTTGTCGGTGCGTGGAGGAAGAACATCTGTTGATTCTCATGGACCCTACAAACCATCCTCTTCTGGTATTGGTGGAAGTCACATCAGCACCGCATGCTACAGATCAAATCTCATGCTGGCCGTAGAAGCATTCGGTAAAACAGCACCTATGTCGTTTTCTCTTCAAAAAAAGAGGAATGCAACTTTCCTTATTGATCCTGGGCTTTCGCCGATAAATGATCTGTTTGAGCCTATTTTATTGGGTTGATTTAAGTTTTTTTATTTTTTTATTTTGGGGAGAATAATGATTTAATACAAGAGAAATGATATTTGCAATACGTAAGCGTCGTGTAATTTTTTTAAAAAAAATAGAATATAATTTTTGATAGTGAATTATTATTTTTTTTTAAAACGATTGCACGACGTTTATGCACTCCAAGACTGTACGAAACATTACTTTTAATATAATACTCAATCCAAGTTCTAACCTTACTCTTCCAAAAAATCCGAATAAAATGATGCAAGGAGACAGAGAGCTGGTCAAGCATTGTGACTTGAAAACCTCAAACATTTTATGGTAAAATCAAATTGGACTGCATTACCTTAAATTTCTCACCGCTCCTGCTGCTGAGGGGCCACGATCCAAACAAAGTCCTACCCTTGATTTGGAACCTTTGAGCCAAGCTCCAAACAGCCTTTTGAGTGTCAACTCCTTTTCAACTTATCGATGAAATTTATTATTTTTTTAATTTTTTATAAAAAGTTAAATATATCTCAATCTACTTCATATATTTAAATATATCTCAATAAAAATTATAAAATATTACTATAATAAACTAAAATCATTTCATCACTTGAATGGAGCCAATGTAACAAAAAGGTGCATAGAGATGGTTCTGATTTTTCCAAATGGCATTAAATGCCAGTATGCACTCCATAACTCAGTGCAATACAATGTCAATGTACCAACTACCTAACAATAACATTGTTACAAAATGGTGAAGGTAATCCCAACTGCAAGCAATTAGGAAATATAGATAAGTTTTATGTCTACAAATAGATTTTTTAAAAATAAACTTACAAACTGACGTGGTTTAATTTTATATGTTAGATTTACTTTGCATTAAAAAAAGCTTTACAACTTGACGTAATATATCAAACCATGTCAGTTTATAAGTTTACCTTTATGAGATTTTTTTGTAGACCAAAGTCAAAGATTTAAGAGATAAACTACATCAGCATGAACCGCATACAAAATGTGCCATGCCAGCATACAATACCTCGCATGGTGAGCTCCATCTGACTAAAACATGAAGGGCTGGCTATAGGCATCTAATACATTTGAATGCATAATATCAGATAATACCACCCTGTTGAAGTGGCTGACTGAGAAGGGAGCTCCAAATGCAATCCACACTCTCCATTTCCGACCCATCACCAACGGGTACTGGCCGGAATAAATTATCGTCGGACTTATTTTCAGGAAGGTATAGGAGTTCCTCTGAAGTTTGAAACAAAGATTTCCCAGAAAACTCAATATCAGTGCTGTTGGTGGAGTTCATATCATAGATCAATGATGAAAAGAAGGCATCCTCGAATCTACAGTCTTCTGATTTGGAGATAACACCATCTTTCAGCCAGGGGAAATCAAATACCCCTACCTCTAATGCCAAGGAGGAATCTAAGGTCTTCACATTACTGCTGTCATCGCTGTTCTCTTTGAAGTCTTTACCCTTGAGATCTTGCTTCTTTGCTGAATTCTTATATGGACAATCTTGATGGTCCTCATAATGATGATCATCCTCCCTTGCTCTCTTATTATAAATCTTCTCCAGCTCCATTTGTGCAAAGCCTTTTTCTGTCAGAGACACATAAACAGACAACATTTGAGAGCTGAGGAAGGGAATGTGGGTAGAAATCTGCAGTTTGGATACACAAAATCATTTCATCATTACAACTTTCTCAAACTTCCACAAAAAATAAAATAAAAAATTTAATTTTTTCAAATCCCAAAATAAAAATAATATTAAAAAATTATATTCTAACAATATTTTATTCAACTTTCAACAAAACATCTCATCTGAACTGCATAACCAAACGGGGCATATTTAGGTACAAAAGTATGTCAATTATATATATGTAAGAGGTGTCCTTAAAAGCATGAAAACTCTGTAGTAGGATGTCCCTCTGCTTTTAGTGAGCAAACAAATGCTTTGAAATCTTAGGAAAGCTGGGCATCAAAGAACCCAATTACTAGACGCTCAAACTAGAAACCCAAAGTTTGAAATGAAAAGAATGCATACATCTATGACCATGGAAATGCAAAAGAACCTTAAAAACAGCATGAAATAGCTCCTCTGACGTATGCAATCTTCCAAAATCACCTTAAAAACCAAAAGGATATGTAATGTATACAAAACTGAAGCAAACAATCCAGAGGGAGGAGGTTTGAGTATATTGCAGAGATAGGTTAGTTACCTTGTTGACGATTAGAGTGATGAGGGTGATCGATCAGGCTGGAAAACTTAATGCATATCTGAATCACTGTTGTTGGTAAACGTATGCTGAAGGAATATGATTAGCTTTGGAGAGCTTTGTTCACACGCTAAGCGGTTTTTAGCCAAAAAGCTGTCTCCAACGACATATATATATATATATATATTCTCACGCTTTTCACTCATCCCTACAGCAAGCATGAGATCATCGATGAAATAGATGGATCGGTGGACTGTGTTGGTTCCTTGCTTTGCGTTCGTTTTCTTCTCTCTGATCTATTTTTAGGCTTTCGAAGACCACAAACAAAGGCATTAGCAATTCCATCTTTTTCGTTTTTAACTGATCATCTCACCACCTCTTGACTTTGCCTCTCCTTTTCTAACTCTCCCTGCACTGACATACGTCCACCAACTACCCTTTTCCATTACCTCTCTTTCTCCCTTCTCCACCTCATCCCAGGGCAGCCTAAGGATTCACCATCCCATTAATATAAGTTGAATGAAAGAAAAAGAATTCATTCTGCATCACATCTTAACATGGAATCATCAACCCAATGCCCTTAATTTTCATTATTCAAAGTGGCAAAATAAGGATCAAGATCCCGGTGTCAAGCGGTAAAGAAATAGACATACGAAATAACAATTAATAACAATTAAAGATAGATGGGAAATGCATTAATGTTTGGTCGTAAGAACTAAGACACATGATAGACTAGGATGTTATTTTCTTCTCAGTTCTGAAAGTTTTTTAGCTTTCTCTTGCATGGTGCATAAGCATTCATCTTCTCCCCATAGTCAATGCAGGAGTTCAGGCAGATGTTCTTCCTGCGACCGTTCCAGCTTATTACAGAGCTCCGCCTGTCAAGAGAGATCATTAAAGCCAGACGCTGTAAAGAGATTGTAAGCCAAAACTTCTCTGTTGTCAAGACCAAGCAAATTTGTACTGGAAAATGTCTCCCTAATGTTCATTTGATCTAATCTGTTGAATTAGTTCTTAGATAGTAGAGATCTTCTTCATGCTTATTCCATTGAGTGGCTACTTCTCCATTCTAATAGACAAATTATGATCCAAAAATCCCACATCTTACACGGGTTCTGCCCGTAAAATTGCATTGTAAAGCTTGTCATGATCTGGGTCGTCTTCTTGAAGCTCAAACCCTAAGCGGACCAAGCACGTGAGTCTCTGTGATAAAATTTTGGCGTACTTGCTACTGTACCAACACCAAACACAAGAAACCAAAACATCCTTTGATTTGTTGGTTTCGGCCTTGGTTTTGGCCCGTTTGAGTGTCTCCGCAATATTAAACCAAACAGTGTGCTGCAACTCTCAAAAACTGCCAAAGCAAAAAAAGGTTGGCGCCCACTGCATCAATCTTCCTCTGTACTTCCCCCCATCCATCCCCTTATATGCCATTAATTCACCAAACTAAAACCACCCACTTCTCAAAAACCATACCCACAAAGCTTAATCAGCTTCCTCAGCTTCCTGATCAACTATCTATACTATACTTTGGAGTTTCACCTCTGAACTGATCAGAAAAGAAATGCCAGGAAATGCCACCCTTCACCCTCTTAAACCCTCATTTGGGTCCAAACTTTCTCGCCCAAATTACAAGAATCAGCCAGAATCGTTGCCGGCGCATGCTTGTGTCAAAGCCCCACGCAGGAACATCACACTGTGTGCTGCCACTGCAACAGAAAGCGTAGGTGGGTCTGTGAGGACAGTGAACTCCTCATCATCCACTTCATTCTCATTCCCATTGACAACCGTTGCTAGGAGAACGTTCTACCAACTGCTCCGGGTGAAGGAAACCGCCTCACAAACCGAGATCAAAGCAGCATACCGTAGTTTGGCAAAGCAGTACCATCCGGACGCCGTCCATTCATCCTCCGATCCTGATGCTCGGGGTTTCATAGAGATTCACAATGCTTATGTAACATTATCTGATCCTGTGGCTCGGGCTCACTACGATTTGTCAATAGCTGCTACTAGTGCTGCTGGACCTGCACGTCCATATAGGTACGCGGCAGGATTCCCTAGTCCCACAAGAAGGTGGGAAAGTGATCAGTGTTGGTAGAATTACTACTTGTTTTGTATGAAAGAAACTGCAATTGAACACCGATCTCGTGCTTTTTCATCGGTTCCAACTCATTCCCCATTGCTGCGTACGTCTTCAGGATGGCTGTTTATTACATTGTTATGGCATTCCTAATAGATAACCTTGACACCCACTTCGGAAAGCTAATAACATCTGCCCCACATCCACTCATCCAGGCACAATTTGCCAGCAAATTGAAAACAGGCTTTCGCCGAAAGTTCAAGGTTAGAACAAAAGGAAAAAAATAAAAAAAAAACCACCACCAAGAAGAGAACAGAAAAAATGTGCAGTTTCTGTTCAAAAGAGCAAAAGAAAGCTGCAAAAGATCTATTTCACACAGGTAATCAAGATACCATCTCATTAAAGAAGCTATATACTTTCTATCCGGGGCCTTTCTAGATTTTTGTACAACCCAATGTTTCCATTTACAACTTTGCAATGATTATAGAGACAAGGTCGGGAGAATCATTTACAGCTCATTAACACAGAGTTGATGACATGCATAAGAAGGCGGATGCTGCTTGCATCTGAAGCAGAGGTGGTTGGTAGGTTCCGACGATGACCCAGTATCTGGTATACCTGCTCAAAAATGGGATGCACATGCACTGTAATCGCTGGATCTGCTGGGTTTACGCTAACAGCTATATCCGTCATCCATGTCAGCTTTCTGGGTGTTTCGTTGGCAATATCATAAGACAGTTGTTGGAGAAGAGCTAGCAGAACTCCTTGGCTCAAAGGGAGTGGCACCGTTGACAAAATTCTTTGTAAATCAACCTGATGGAAGTGGTACAAATATTAAGAGAACTGGGTATTAAAAGCCAGTAAAGAAGTGTACTCAATCCTAGAAATTTAAATAAATTTACCGATATTTCTCTTTACTTATTTTTTTGTTGTGTCTTTTTAAGCACTAAATTTATTAGAAAAGCTAGAAAGCTGCACCACCCTAATAAAGGGGCAGTAAAAACAAGTAATGCAAGAAATGAAAACATGAAAGACATCTGCAGTTTAGCAACTCTAGATTCGAAGAGGCTTAGCTGTACAGTGCTCATTCATATCAATTCCTCACTACCTCACTAGAACACATTTTTCATGAGCGTTGGTCCATGAGGAGGAATAATGTCCCATACTGCAAATATCAACAATAGTCAACTAAAAGATTTAGGTGCCGTTTGGATAGTGAGTTGAGATGAGATGAGATGAGATGAAAAATGAAAGTTGAATAAAATATTGTTAGAATATTATTTTTTAATATTATTATTGTTTTAAGATTTGAAAAAGTTGAATTGTTTATTATATTTTGTGTGGGAATTTGGGAAAGTTGTAATGATGAGATAAGATGAAACATTTTCACTGTCCAAACGGGGCCATTATGAGAGACTTGACAAGAGCTTCTCTAGTACGGCAGATTGGTTTACTCTATATGCAGCACCTCCAATCCTCACCGGCCATACATGGCTTGGCAATGAAATTGTTAATATGTTGGGGTGTGTTCAGAGCAGAGAATACCTGAGAACATAACCACGAAACTATTGAGACATCCCTTCTGTGAAGGGCTTCGGTGAATGCTTCTTCAAATTTACATTCAGCTATCAATCTAGACAGTTCTTTCTTTGGATCCAAAGGTGCCTCACCCTGCACAGACATGACCCTCTACATGTCAGTAAGCCCAAAACAGAAGAAGGATACAATTGCAGATTCAAAAAGAAGCTTATATGCATGTACCATCTCGGGAAGACCAGCCAATGGCTCATTGCTCAATTGTGTTACCAAGGGATTTACTGCTTTTGAGTTGGCACCTGCCGCTGCAATGGCTAATAACTGACGTTGGCCGTCAGCCAATTCTCCACTCAATGTTTGAGTGATTGCTGATGCCGAATTAATTGCATCCTTTGAATCCATGAATAGCATTAGAAGATCAGTACACAAGTTTACAAGTAAGATGTGACATTTGAAGCATAGACCAAACGTCCAAAAAAGTACAATACAAAATGTCGTGGTTCTAGTCCTGTTACCAGGTGCAATCTACATAGTAGAAAGGTAAAACTATTGCCATTATCCCTTCGACATATCCATTAAAAATGCAGTTTGGAGATTAATAGAGCCTAGTCAAATGACCAAAACATGCAAATCAAACAGCCAATACATAAGATGTAAATGAACTAGATCAGGAGTTTGCGATTGCAATAGAATTTTGGGTAAAAATGAAGTTTATCGAAGAGACATCCATCACATTGTCTTTTACAAAGCTCACTCATATCACACCACAAAAATTTAATATCTTAGAATCATCTGGAAATAAGATGGAAAAGTTAAGCAGTGGAGGAAATAAGATGGATAAGAGACCTTCACAAAATTCCAAGACAACCTATTAAATGAATCATCTGGGTTTTTGGTCCTTCACACAGTGACAACTCCACTCCCAATCTGGAAAGACACCTATCAAACCTAAGAGGTGTTTTCGCACAATCATCTTCATAATGCATATCATTATGATACGAATTATATTCCTTTTGTTTCTAACTACATCATCTACATCGCCTTTCAACGCTTGTTTTCTTCACCCAAATGATCATGAAATATGAAAGAGTAGGTGCCATTTAGTCATTGATAAAGATGCATTTAATGTCCAATGAATACATCATGCAGTGAGAAATATATCCAATTAGTGCAGCATAACTTGCAGGAAAATAAAAATCTTCTTCCTCCTAAATATCATGTTAAGCTACACATACCCTTAGAGCAATGGCAAGTGGAGAATGTGTAGCCTCAAACTGCTGCTGAGCAGCAGTTGTATGTTTGCCAAGCACCTTCTGTAGTGTGATATCAACTTGCTCAAACATAGCTTTGCATGAAATCTCAAATGCAGGAATGATTGAAGCTTCCAAGCTAGACCTTAATGCATCCTGCGGTATACATACCATTATTTATCATCAGAACCAAAGATACTGCCTGATCCACCACTTTCACTCAAAAGAAGGGCTTATGACAAGAGAAGTGCTATTCATCATCCTTTTAACCAGCACCCTCACATCATCCTCTAATATGACATCAACTGATTGAAAAACTATTCATCCTCTACTTATCTTGCAATCATTTGACACCGTGTAGGGTGATAAGCAGCATTTATTATATGACAAATCATATCACCAAGTCAAGAAACAACCAAGATGAAAGCCGCGCCGGGGGGGGGGGGGATTATTTCAATCCGCCCAAAATACACTAAAAACAACAATTTTATACATCCTTCTAAATTATCATTTTAAATTACAAGACACATGAATTTGTTACGTATACAGAGTTCCTGGTAACTCATCTAGGCTTACATGAGTGAGCTAATAAAGTTTGAATTTGGAGGTGTGATTCAAAGGAGATAGAGGTGACTAGGAAACAAAAGTCAAGGTAATATAAGATCTAATACTTGAAGGCTCCTTCATCTGAACAGTTTTGGAAGCCAAGCAATCTATCTATTGATTCAAAACCACAGGGAATGAAACATCAGAACTAGGGCATAAGGAGTACGAGTCTAAAATGGTGGAATGGCACGTCCAATGTGTCAGAAGTAGAGAAGATGCCAAGGGAGGAAGGATGCCATGTGTGAATGAATCCTGACTTTTGACACAATCAGTCAATATATGCATCCTCCAATAATGTATCAACTAGATCCTTACATTTCTTTCAAGGAAATTGTTTTAGATATAATCGCATGCCTTGTACATGTTTAAAAAATGGTAAATATTTTTTTTTTTTTCAGAAGTCAATAATTGTAAGTAATTCTGAATTGATTTGTCATTTTTTCTTTTTTCAATAAAACTTCAATAGTAATCTGAATTATTATCTTGCACATAAAATTTTGCATTATTTCAGAACAATAAAACTAGGTGAACTAGTTCAAACTTAAATCATTACAACATCTAGCTCAGTGTTTCTACTTTTTCCTACATGAGTAGTAGGAAATATTCTCAACATCCAAAGCATATTTGAAATATTCTCAACATCTAAGAGTAAGGTATATAAGAAGGTTCAGGCAAAGAAGAAAGGTTTCACATGATATTTGTTACGAATACTACTGATCTTTGTTTAGCTTGCAATTACCTGAAGAATTTGCTTCCCTGAAATTTGAAACTGTGCTTGAATTTGCCTAGTCACTGTACCTTCAAGTTTTGAACTAACTGACTTCTCTAGTTGGTTCACTGCCTTATCTCCTACTCCTTTCTGCATTGCACACAAAATAAAGCTTATTCCAACACATCTATGATGCAGAGAAATTAAGTTGTGTTACAGCAGCCTATAATGATTGAGAGCCTATGTTTGCTGTTGCATAAACATTTGAAGGAGAGAATCCATCTTAAAGAATGAACCTATTTAGTAAGTGCCATCACAGAAATTTTTAAAACATGCTCCATCAGAAACTTTTGTAGTATTAAGACACAGAAGAATAAATAGGATAAAAAGGCTATCATGTCCAAACATCCTTCCAACCATTTCCTATTATTGAAACAATTATTGCCTTGTCTGCAACGGTTCCATTCTTTTTTTTTTTTTTTGATTGGCACCGGATGTCCAGGAATAGCGTCCCAACTAATCCCAGGGGTGCACAGAATGTCTACAACTGTTCCATTCAAAAAGGTGGATTCCTCCAAAGATGGAAAAATGAAAACACGGGAGAACTAAACATTGAAATATCAATAAGACACCCAAACACACTCAAACTTGGACAAGCTTTAACATTAGAACCTGGAATGAGTCCATAATAGACGATGACACGGTTTTCTCCACAATTGGAGTAATTGCAAGAGCTACAGCTGGTCCAATTACAGCTATTTCCTTCTTTAAAGTTTTCTCAAGCACAGCTGGCAAGTCCTTGTTGATATGATTTGTGATCAGGTTTGTTATTTGCTGCATACGGTCGTGTTCTAACTTCTCCTGCTTTGTGTTTTCCTCTTGGAAACGAGCACACAAAGCATCAGTGTTAGCCCTGATAACTTTCTCCATTGTCCGGCCTAAGGATCCCTCTAGTCTTTTACCTTCTTTTGAAAATGAGCCAGAAGCAATCACATTCATCTGCTTCTGCATTTCCTTTTGTGTGCTCATTAACTGAAAAATATGAAAAAACCATTAGTCCAAAAGTACCACATTAGGATTATCGTCTGTTGAAAACAAATGAGATATGGATATTTAGAAAGCAGAAAAATATACAGAGAGGGAGGCTGTATTTAAACATAAATTATGATGTAATCATTATGTATATGGTAAAATCATTAATCTTAGAAGTATCCAGTTCATTGAACCATAAAATATGACACTGTTAACCACTAATATTTGGTACACGCACTGAAGCATTCATATGCCATACCATATAAGCTATGACATCAAATTAGAAGAAAAACATGGAGATATCATATGTATCAAGTAGTGGATGTAAAGGATCCGTCTGAGTTTGCATGACAGGCAATTTGTTTTCAGGCTATAATATCAAAAACATAAGAGCCAATCTGTTATTTGTTCTCAATGAACTAGAATAACTTCCAAAAGGCAATAATATTTAACATGTAAATCAACATTCTGCCTAAAGGAAAATTAAGTGGTCATTGTAGTTAACAGGTTAAATGCCAAAATCCACTCAAACTGATATTATCCCAGATTAAACCACCATATTTCTAATACAAACATGACAAGGAATTGGTACCTAAAGCATGAGATTAAACAACTTTTTTATTTTAAATTTAAGTAGCATGAGATTAAACAACCTATATACTGTATTTAGCAAAACTCCTCAACAACAGCACAAATGGTCAAGCCCAAAAATATCATATTGGTGAACTGATCTCACCCAGTATTGCATTAAGGCCTCGTTTGGATAGTGAGATGAGACGATATGATTTTAGATGAAAATTGAAAGTTGAATAAAATATTGTTAGAATATTATTTTTTAATATTATTATTATTTTGAGATTTGAAAAAGTTGAATTATTTATTATATTTTGTGTGGAAATTTAAGAAAGTTGTAATGATGAGATGAGATAAAACTGTTTCTGTATCCAAACGGGGCCTAAGTTCATGAAAATGTATCCACTAGTACTACAATATTCATCATGGCAGCTAGCAGGGCAGGCATTGCTTGTGAGATGCCCACAAAGTCCCAAATCTTTCTATGTTGGACCTAGAAATTTAAAACAATCACCTGATCAAGCACTGCCTGCATAGCCAATAACCGAGGCAAAGCAGCTTCTATAGATGGGGCACCTGAACTGCCACCCGGTTCGTTTGATGAATCTGTGGAGTTAAAAGGACTTGGAAAAGGGTAAGATGAACCAGACACTTGAGCATTTTTACCCTTTTGTCTCTTTCCTTTCGGAGCTGGTGCAGGAGATGGCAAAACTGCAACAGGAGTTTCTGATTCGCCGACCTTTGTGGGTACATCTTTCATCTTGTCTTGAACTTCTTCCACAGAAGTGTTAGGAGGTTGGTTTGGTGCCTTAATAATACTGACATCATTAGCTTGCCGTGATCTGTCCACATCGTCAGTTCCCACAAAACAATCTCTAGCCATCTGAATGCCAAGATCTGAGGCCTGGGAAGAAAAGGATTTCTCCTTTTTCTCTGCAACCATAATGTGCGAATCTCTCTGAGAGTCAAACTCATTACGTTGACTGGTTCCTGTCTCACCAATGACTCTAACCTTTACTTCAGGACTTTTTGCATCATTGTTTACTGCCAAATCTTGAACCTTTGCCTCTACCACATTCACATCTTGACTAATTTGGGTATTCTCAGACAATGAAGAAACTGTAGATAATAGCTCTGATGGAGTTACCAGATGTGTTGACTGTTTAAAGACTATAGGAGGATTGGGAACCATAGAAATATCACTTGGCGCAGTACTTTTATCACCCTTCTTCAAATTTTCATCTGAGCTAGGCACATCAGCCATGTTATCTTTGACAAAGTCCATTCTCTGATCAGATGAATATTCAGGAGCTGACTGGTCATCACCATGATCAGTGAGAGGCGGATTAGTCTCATTGCTATTTAATGGGCTTCTAAAACCAGATAATTTGCGACTTAATCTTGGACTCAAAGGAAGGGGAGGAGTTACCACATGTGTTGGCTGTTTAAAGACTATAGGAGGATTGGGAACCGTAGAAATATCACTTGGCGCAGTACTATCACCCTTCTTCAAATTTTCATCTGAGCTAGGCACATCAGCCATGCTATCTTTGACAAAGTCCATTCTCCGATCAGATGAATATTCAGGAGCTGACTGGTCATTACCATGATCAGTGAGAGGCGGATTAGTCTCATCGCTATTTAATGGGCTTCTAAAACCAGATAATTTGCGACTTAATCTTGGACTCAAAGGAAGGGGAGGAGTTACCACATGTGTTGGCTGTTTAAAGACTAAAGGAGGATTGGGAACCGTAGAAATATCACTTGGCACAGTACTTTTATCACCCTTCTTCAAATTTTCATCTGAGCTAGGCACATCAGCCATGCTATCTTTGACAAAGTCCATTCTCCGATCAGATGAATATTCAGGAGCTGACTGGTCATTACCATGATCAGTGAGAGGTGGATTAGTCTCATCGCTATTTAATGGGCTTCTAAAACCAGATAATTTGCGACTTAATCTTGGACTCAAAGGAAGGGGAGGAGTTACCAGATGTGTTGGCTGTTTAAAGACTAAAGGAGGATTGGGAACCGTAGAAATATCACTTGGCGCAGTATTTTTATCACCCTTCTTCAAATTTTCATCTGAGCTAGGCACATCAGCCATGCTATCTTTGACAAAGTCCATTCTCCGATCAGATGAATATTCAGGAGCTGACTGGTCATTACCATGATCAGTGAGAGGTGGATTAGTCTCATCGCTATTTAATGGGCTTCTAAAACCAGATAATTTGCGACTTAATCTTGGACTCAAAGGAAGGGGAGGTGATATAGTGTGGATATTTTCTGCTGTAACATGAGAAGGAAAATCACTTGGCATTGTTTCCACACCAGAAAGAGCAACTTTCAGCAAGCTAGTAACCTCAGAAGAAGCCAAGTTTGCAGGAAGGCTCACTACTTTGCCAATTTCAGCGCTGCTTGAAAGAATAGGTGGCATAGGAGTTGCATTAACAACAGATATCTCAGTCGGTTTACATCCGTGAGGTGGTTCGAAAGAAGCAGAAGCATCAAATGCACGAGAAACAGTGGAGTCAGATTTCTCCAACTCCACATTGTCTATGGGTGGTGGCAGGCACTGAGATAGGTGAAGTGCATACTGCTGAATGGCTAGTGTTTGGATGCAGTAGACCTGGACAATATTTTCTCCATCTGGTAAACTGTCGCTAGTTCCAGTAAGACTCAAGATAGGCATTGTGACCGTAAACTCGGAAATATAATCCATGCGGGTTGCAGCTGGATTAGGTCCATATTCTATGTGTACAGCATATATAGCATTCTTCTTGGCATTTGCAAGCAATAAAAGGCCTGCACGGGGCAACGATATGACTTGGTTAAAGAATGCATCCTCAATCTTGGGTTCAGAAGAACTCTTTATATCCAAAGTTTGAGTACACTTCCATGATTCAGTATCACTAGGCAACAACCAGCCCTCCTCACCCACAGAGGTCCATATTTTCACTTCCCGATTCAGTGGCCCCTGAAAACAAACAAAGAAAAGCAAAGAAATAACAGGTGCACTGATCACAATGTGTACGGCCATGTTTATCTTTACCAGATTAAGCAATCTATTTGAAAAGCACCCTGAGTCATAGCATGAAAGTTACCATGTTTGGCATAAAGGTATAGACTAAGAGCATATACCGCTGTAATAAGAACAATGTGATCAGGACGGTGAGGGGCAGTCAAGAATGTCACAGAATGCACAGGATTGCTATCATGGGGCTTGAATACTGCAAGGGGTAGTGCCTTGTGGTCTGCCCAAATCTTCACCTGTGGCAGAAGATCAGTGGCTGAGGAGTAAGCAACAGAGAAACAATAATGAACAAAGCATAGTGGTGTATATTTCTTTATGGAAGGCACAGGCATGAGAGGAGAGGTAAAACAAGAATACAGACCGAGCCATCAATCGATGCTGAAGCTAAGCGGCTGGTCATCCATTGGCACATTGACAACTCTGTAACTTCATGATCATGTTTACCAACCAATTGCATCCCATCAATCAGTTCATCAATGGAGCATTTAAGAGGTTCCTCGGCCAAAAATACTTCCCCCTTTCCAACTTTTGTGTTGTCAACTTTAAGGATATAACTTCCAATAGCAACCATCAAAATTTCCTGTGAAGCAATTCTCAGTGGTCAACTATAAAGACATAACTAACAACCAAGGAAAATAAGCCAAAGATACACAATGTACAAAAATAAAAAGCACATTAGAGGATAACGTAATTGATAACATAAATTACAAACTAATTAGTACTTGTTTGTGAGGATGCCAACACACTCGTGGGTGGACTGATTCCCCTCCTACTTCTATATGGATAGCAATAACAATTTTGCCTGTAATTTGAGGTTTGTCTTCCTCATCTGGGCCCTCATCAATCTTCCATACGAAAACTCGACCATCTACACCAGCGCTGAAGAAAATGAAAACCATAAATTTATGGTAAAAAGACTAATGAAAAGGAAAAATACACGTTTGTGATAAAGGTCTACCTGGCCAAAAGGTGAACATCCTCGGCGAAGAAAGCCATATCAGTTACTCTCTGCATGACATACACAAATACTCAAAACACAAAAAACATAGTAATCTTGAATATGTTTAGAGGGTAATGCACATATATATGATCCCCCATCCACACCAAATTGAACAAAAGCAAGAGGATAAAAAGGTGATAAAGTCTCGCCCATATTTCAGAGAAAGAGAATTCATATATAATCTATCCAAAGCAGCCACTGGTATGAGAATGGTGTAAACAACTGCAAGAAAAAAAATTCAAATTTGCAAAACCGAAAAAACACAAGTTAAGATTTGCAATTGAAAACCAAGGTGCCGCCCATATTCTGCATTTGGTTACTGAAATGAGCTCCTAATATAAGGTGAAGTGCGAAAGAGAGTGATTAAAGCAGCTCCTAGGAAATGCTAGTTAATCCTTTCACTTGTGATTTAAAAAGAAATGTTTTTTTTTAAGTGTAACGTTCCTTCAAAAATTGTGCGAGTGAGAAGTTTCTCCAGCCAATGCCCTGCAGTTCTTTACATGAATTAAAAAATTCCAACTTGCAATAGCTGAAGAAAATAATGAAAAGTGAAATAGCAGCCATGATTCCACTACCCACTTCTATACTCTGCTATACTCCGATTTAGAAGAAACAGAAGGAGAAGAGATCTCATCAGCTATATAAAAGATGAAATGACACGAGTATAGAAGTGGGTAGTGGAAGAAAAACAAACCTGTGTGTGGCCACGAAGCAAAGCTCTTAACGCGGTATTTATGTTAAGGACGCGTATATTACCCAGCTTGAGACCATAACATATGTAAGATCTATTAACAGCAATCTGACGGCCAAGAACTAGGCCGGGATCGGAGCCGTACTTGGTGATGGGAGTGACTTCAAGCTGGGGCTGCACTTCGCCTTGCAGGCGGGCATCGATGTCATAAACAACACGGTCACCGATCAAATGGCGTCCCTTGGGGAGCTTGGTGCTGAGTAACCGGGTGGGAGGTGGTACGGAAGGGATACTGTTCGAAGGCGAGGGTGAAGACGAAGACGGCGAAGGGAAGGACATAGAAAGCTGAGGGAAATCAAGATTATTATTGGAGTTGGAGGGGGAGGAAGGAGGATTTTGGGGTGTCAAGAGAGCCATCAAACAGGCACTATTGGTAAGAAGCTGGTGCTGCTGCTGCTGCTGGAAATGGTCAAGTGGGGAAGGTGGGTAAGGGAGGAAGTCGGGGTGGAAAGGGTAAGAAGGGCCAGTGGGTGGAGGATATGAGGATGAAGGCATGAGATAAGGAGTAGATGAAGTAGGAGCAGGAGTAGGAAAAGATGGGGAGGAATTCAAATTTCCAGAAGGAGAAGGAAATGGAGAAGAAGAAGTGGGAAGTGTAGGAGGAGGAGGATTGGGTAAGGGTTTGAAGAGCTTCTCCACATCAATCTGTTGATTTTGATTCTGAAGAAGATTTGGGTTTTCGGGAGAGGAACCCATGATCCCCCCGATTAAAATCTCAAAAAGAGAATGTGGATGATGGGAATGATTCTTCCTCTTAATCCTCCGATCTTCTTCTTCTACTTCTACTCTGATGCATATAAGATACTCCTAACTTGAAATAAATTGATTTCTTTTGCCACAGACACAGTCACTGTCTCACGTAGACAGAGAGACAGAGAGACAGACTTGGTGATTGGCAATGGTAATCGACAGAAATGTGAAGCGGAGACATAACCGTTGTTAACAAGTTTATATAATTTATTTACGAGGTTTTTGGTTGATTGTTTTTGTTTGTTTATTACCCAAAAGAATAAGAGAATGGCTTAAAGCAAGAGAGAGAGAACGAAATGCAAAGTCATCAAAACAGATTAGAAAATAGGCACAACATTCTTTGGAAGGTGATCCACAACATTCTTCCCACAAGATCCTTCCTTAAAAGCACACTCCACCTAGATGAAAGCAATACTAGCTGTCCTCTTTGCACCATGGAGGAAGAAATCCTTCCTCATCTTTTCTTCAACTGTGGTTTCTCTAAGATTCTATGGAGACAATCTAAATGGCCAATCAACATTTTCCAATTTGCAAACCAGCCCATTTCCAATTGGATATCAATCATTCTAAATCCTTGTAATAGACTAAACATTCCTGAAGAAGAAGTACATTCTTTTCAACTGTTTGCTACAATAGCTATGGATAGAGTATGGTATGCAAGAAATCAAGTCATCCATAAAGAATTAAACCCATCTATAGTATGGTTTGTCTCCAAGGTTACACAGTTATTCAATGAACATAATAAAGCCTAGACCACAAAAACAATTCAATAGGAACAAAAATGGTAGCCACCACCCCAAGGAACATTCTCTCTCTCTTTTGATGTAGCTGTTAGACCAAATGGGAGTTCAATTGCATTATTATGTAGAAACAGCTAGGGGGAATCAGTCTTCATACAAACAGACTTCATCAATAGCACAAACCCAAATGTAGGGGAAGCAATGGCAGCTCTGATGACAATACAAGAGGCAGTCAAAAGGAAGATTCCTAAAGTTATCATAGAGGGAGACTTAAAGCAAGTCACACAAGCAATATCCATCCCATCAAGGTTAGCAGATTGGACCATGCAACCCACCATTAGAGACATCAAGTACTTACTCAGACACGTTGAAGAATGGAGGGTGCAGAAAATATACCGTTCCCAGAATCGGTGCACCCACAACCTTGCACAATGGGCATCTTCCAAATTAGCACATGGAAGCATACCCCAGAACTGGATCTCACCTAGCCTACTCAACTTTCACAGCGGAAAGGACCCCCCTTCTATAGTATAATTATTGTATTGTATAATTAATACTTTGCTCATGTACTCATTCTCAGTTTCATTATTAATATATTACTACTTGCCGAGAAAAAAAAAAGAGATTAGAAAAAAGGCAGTTTCTCTCTCCAGAGGATTTTTTTCTCTCTCTACCAAAGCAACCAAAGATCCCATCCTTTCCATCCTGGGGTGGAGTTTGCCTTCTGTTCGGCTGACGTCAAAATTCATAATTATTTTTTTCAATTTTTTTGTAGTTTTTCGTCCATAGTATAAAGATGTGCCAATTTGTTGCCTACTAGCCTCCTACGACCGCCACGCACCCCACCAGCAGACTCTCTAGCCGTCGATCTGTTGGAAGGTGGAAAAAATTGATCAAAAGAGCGGCACGTAAGCTCACATGCGGCTCACAACGTGCGTGAAACTCACGTATCGCCGCGCTAGGGGGAGTCTTGTCAAGACCCCAACAAAAACCGCCCTAGGACAAGGTCCTAGGCATGCATGGATAGCCGAGAACAGGCCACTTCCGGAGTCAAGCCCAGCTTTGGAGGACTCCCCTAGGGGTTTAGTGTATGTCCTAGGAAGATTGCATGAATGGCACAAGGAAATTAGAATGTGGCTCACGTTTTCCCTCTTGATCGTGCCATGGCTCAACCCTGACAGCCCTTTGACATTGCTGTTGACAGGCCATGACAGCACACCAGTAGCAACAGCAGCAGCAGGCATGCCCAGCATGCCATGGCTGCCTAACAGCCATGCCATGCTAGCCATGTCAGCCATGCACCAGCAGGCAGCCCACGCCAAGCCCATGCCTGAGCCATGCTAGCCACATGCCAGCCATGTCAGTCATGCCCATGACCCATGCCATGGGCCAGCCAAGGCCACTAAGGGCCAACCTAGCCATGAGCCATCATGGGGCCCATCCAAGATATGTTATTTTATTATCTTTATTTATTTTATTTAATTATATTTCAAAGGACCTATTAGGGGTTTTCACTTTGTAATCTATATAAATAGGACCCTTAGCATCTTAGTTTACATCTTTTGGTAAATTCCCTAAGTGGGTGGATTATTGTTCTTGAGATTACTTTTTGGTGCTTAGCACTTGGGCTACTTGGGTGAAATTCGTGAATCCCTATCAGAGGATCATCATCTTGAAATTCGTGAATAGGTGTGATTCAATCTATCTTATTTCTTTGCAACTTTGTGAAATTTGTGAATCAAAGTTGGTTTGTTATCTTTGTGTTCATTCATTAATTTTGAGTGTTCATACTTTTCCATCTTGTTCATCCATATATTTCCTTGCATCCATTCAATCTTCCTAACACCATAATTCGACCACCGCAAGTGTTTACCCTACTTTCCATATTCGGCCACCTCCTATAATTACCCTTCATCCAATCCTCCATTGACCTATCCGAAATCTCCATTGTCTCCATCTTTCCATAATTGCCACTTACCATAACTAGCATCCATCATCTCCATAAGCCTTAGTCGAAACTCTTGTCTTCCATAACCCTAGCCGTCCCTCAAGAGTCCCATTTGACAACTTCCTTAATTTTAGGAAAGTTGACTTATCCCATATCCATATCCCTTGATTTAAGGAATTGCCATCCCATTGTCAATCCCTTAAATCTCTCATCCCTACAATATCTCAAGTCAATCAAAGACTTATATCCTCTTGTCATATTCCAATCTTACCATCCTTATCTTACCTTAGCTAATCTCTTAATTCTAGGAATTTTCCTAGAATTATTCCATCCCTAAAATCACTCCATTCCTAGAATCTCTCAAGTCAGCCAAAGACTTCCATCCTCTTGCCATATCCAAATCTCATCTTACCTTAGCCAATCCCTAAACTCAAGGAACAACCCTAGACTCATTCAAACACCATCCATCTTTATCGTTCCAAGCCTTAGCCGAATTCCTATTTTTCCCAAATTGACTCCATCAATCTAGGAGTCCTAGCCCCACTTATCCACATCCTTCCAAACCCTAGCATCTCATCCTACACTCCAATCTTAAGCCAACTCTTCCTAATCTCGAAACTCGCCTTAGCCACCGTCCAAAACCCTAACCTAACTCTACCATACCAATCCTAAGCATCATACAAATGGTCCCAACATCAAGGGTAACCTTCAAGCCGTTCCACATTGCATCAAACACACGCAATCATCACTTAGATCACTCGAACTCATCATCATCATCAATTCCATCACTAAAAATCATACATTCATCAACTGAGGAACCCATCATTGCTATCATACGTGCCATTATTAACCAAAGACCAAGTAAGAGGGCTAAGGCATTCAGTCATCACAAGGAGACCAAGGTGAGGACAATATAGTGTTTAGGGACTAGACCGAAATTTCTAACAAGTCTACCACCGTCACGCGTGGCACCACTGGGATTAGTGGCTTCGGATCTCTTAATTCCGACTATTACTTTCTTTTCAAGAGTGGCGCGTGAACCACACGCGCCTCTACAACCAGTGATAATCCTATGCCGGCATATCGACTCATCTTTCAGTTGCTATTTCCTTATGTTTCCACTTTTCCAAACCAATGATCAAGATAAAGTGGTCGTGAAAGTCTCATTCAGCCAATCCAGACCAACAAAATGCAGCACACAACATTCCACTGCAACTTCTAGTCGTAGTTTTATAATTTGTTTATCAGACTATGCAAAAATCGCTTCAAGTGGCTTCCTTTTACTGGGAAATGGGTGGGAGCCAAATTTTGGTTCCAGATTTTTCTTCTTTTTTTTTTTTTTTTTCCCTCTTGTGTTGCATTTGCTTATTTTTAGACGATTGTTTGAGACTCTTACCCTATTGAATCTAGTATCTTGTAGGGATGCTACCCACATCATATTGTGCGGGGTAGCCCCCTCCCTACCCCGCATGCCGGGGGGTAGGGTGGACTCCCAATCCGCCCCGCTCCCCGCCCACTTCAATAATGGACTACAGTCCACTAGGCCCAAAATTTATTCTTGGATAAAAAAATGATTAAAAACATATTTTTGGACCTAAATGTTAAATTTAAATTTCTAAATATGACTATAATTTAAAAATTATGTAGTTTTTAAATTTGTTAGTGCATATTTTATGTAAGTTGTAATGTAGTAGAGTGACCCTTTTATAAATTGCCTTCACAATACAAGTCTCACACTTGTAATGTGAGACTCTTGTATTGCCTTGGTAATCTATAAAAGGGTCACCCTACTACACTACAACTTACACAAAATATTATGTAAAAGTTCTACTTAATACATATTACTATATTTATATATAGTAAAATAATAAATATTTATAAATATGTATAGTATATATATAAATATAAATAAAATATATAAGTGCGGGATGGGAGAAATGCGGGGCAGGGTAGTGGGGTGCGGGATCCCACTGCCCACCTCTAGTACCACTCCAACAAAACTCTGTGATTTAGGGTGTTGTCGTACGTGGATCTACTTGTTTTGGTCTCGCTACCAAGCTTCCTCATCAGAGTTGGGTTATGGACAACGATAATACTCTCTCTCTCATTCTCTATTCTCGCTCCCTTACATGCACACCCACACACACACACACACCCATTTTAATTCCTCACCCTTGAGCATCTTAGCAAATCGTCTTTTCCATCGTGCAGTGCTACCACCATCAGCACCGTCGTAGGCTGCCTCACGCTGGTAAGGCTCTCTCTCGCTCTCTACATATCTCATTCGCTCCCTATTTTCCTCTGTTTTCTTCTCTTTCCCTCAACATTTCATCTATGGCAGTTTATCCCCGTCGCTACCCGAGAGCCCTACACCATAAATAAACATCTCCATGCACTACCAACACCGAAGCCACCCTTTCGCCCCAAGGTAGTTTTCCTTTTTAGTGAGTGTTCAGATGTTAGCCCTGCTGCGACGTGTTTTCCATTGAATAAAGTAAGTTTTTGATATTGTTGGTGAATCACAGAGAAGTAATTTCATTTCTGGGTAGCGTGTGTCGTCCTCCAATTCCACGGTTCACCACAGAAAATTAGGTATAATAATTTTGAGTATTTCCTCTCCACTGTGAAATGTACTATTGTGACTGTAGATTCGCATGAAAAAGTTTTGATTTATGTGAAGTTATGAGGTTAATTTGTGGATGCTCGAGAGTTGAGGAGTGGTTGTCTTTGTTACTGAGGGGGTTATAGATGTTGATGGTTGAGTTGATGTGACTGTTTCGGGTTTAAATATGATTGTTAAATTGACGTTGGTTGTTGTGGGTTATATTGGACATGGGGTTTGTTACTATGATTGTTTTGGGATGGAATGATGTGGCTATCCAGTTTTATTTTATGACTGTTGTTGGGTTAATTTTTTTAAGTGAATGTGTAGGTTGTCCAGGTTATTATATGGCTGTTGGATTGTTTTAGTTGCTATTGGAATTGATAAATGGTTGTTTGGGTTGATAAATATGATTATTTAGACTGTTATGTGTGGTTGTTTGGGCTAGTAATTTTGACTATTTGGTGTTATAATTTGAGTTAATGTTGATTGTTGGACTTGTTTTATGGAGGGTTATTTGGGGTTGCGATGATTGTGGGCTGTCAATGTTGTAACGAGTTTATGTTAGTGAGCTGGTTGGGCAGGATAAGGCGATTTGTGTTGACATTTTGGAGGATGTGTGTGTGAGCATGCTTGTACCATGTATTGACTAGAATCACGGGATTTAGTTAGTTATATTGAATTTGTATATATATGGAGAATTGACACGTTAGTGAATAATTTTCTGTTTAGATTGTGACATTGATAGAGCTCGAGTCCAAAACTTTAGTAACTCTCTGTAAGAGTCAGGTAAGCAGGGTTTCTATACTAGACTTTGCATAAAAAAAAAATGAACTGAGGTTGATTTATCAAAATGTGCATGATATGTTTTGGAAAGAAATGTGAAAAATAACATCAGTTATGTGTTTTGCATTACGCATGAAATCTGTATAAGAGAGAGAAAATGTTTCTGACATGACTAGTGTAGACAATGCAATATTTTGACATATTATTTTTTGAAATGTGCAAAAGAGCAAATATAAAATCTGGAAATTTTGTACATGTTATATAAAGATGTTTCGAATCCGTTTTTGACTATGTGTAAATGATATGAATATGTTCAACACTCTATTTGATATGATATGCATCTGAAAAACCTCTGGCATAATTTTCTGATTCTGATTTTGTTACATGCTTGGTACCAACATCTCCAATATGAGTGTACCCACTTTGAAAACAAAATAGTTTTTCTGCATGTTCTTTTCTGTGTGCACACTAGGGGCTCCGAGAACTGCCAAAGCAAAAAAAGTTTGGCGCCCACTGCATCAATCTTCCTCTGTACTCCCCCCATCCATCCCCTTATAAGCCATTAATTCACCAAACTAAAACTACCCACTTCTCAAAAACCATACCCACAGAGCTTAATCAGCTTCCTCAGTTTCCATCTACACTATACTTTAAAGTTTCCCCTCTGAACCGATGAGAAAAGAAATTCCAGGAAATGCCTTCACCCTCTTAAACCCTCATTTGGGTCCAAACTTTCCAACCCAAATTACAAGAATTAGCCAGAATCGTTGCCAGGGCATGCTTGTGTCAAAGCCCCATGTAGGAACATCACACTGTGTGCTACCACTGCAACAGAAAGAGTAGGTGGGTCTGTGAAGACATTGAACTCATCACCATCCACTTCATTCTCATTCTCATTGACAATCGTTGCTAGGAGAACGTTCTACCAACTGGTCCTAGTGAAGGAAACCGCCTCACAAACCAAGATCAAAGCAGCATACTGTAGTTTGGCAAATCAGTACCATCTGGACGCCGTCCATTCATCCTTCGATCCTGATGCTCGAGGTTTCATAGAGGTTCACAATGCTTATGCAACATTATTTGATCCTGTGGCTCGGGCTCACTACGATTTGTCAATTGATGCTACTAGTGCTGCTGCACCTGCACGCCCATATAGGTACATTGCAGGATTCCCTAGTCCCACTAGAGAATAGAAAAAATGCGCAGTTTTTGCTCAAAAGAGCAAAAGAAAGCTGCAAAAGATCTATTTCACACACACGTCAAGATACCATCTAATTAAAGAAGCTATACTTGCTATCCAGGGCCTTTCTAGATTTCTGTACAACCCAATGCTTCCACTTACAACTTTGCAATGATTATAGAGAAAAGGTCGGGAGAACATTTACAGGTCATTAACACAGAGTTGATGACATGCATAAGAAGGGGGATGCTGCTTGCTTTTGAAGCAGAGGTGGATGGTAGGTTCCGATGATGACCCATTATCTGGTATACCTGCTCAAAAATGGGATGCACATACACTGTAATTGCTGGATCTACTGTTGCATCCATGTCAGCTTTCTGGGTGTTTCGTTGCCAATATCATAAGCCAGTTGTTGGAGAAGAGCGAGCATAACTCCTTGGCTCAATGGGAGTGGCACCATTGATAGAATTCTTTGTAAATCAACCTGGTGGAAGTGGTACAAATATTAAGAGAACTGGGTATTAAAAGCCAGTAATGAAGTGTACTCAATCCTAGAAATTTAAATAAATTTCCCGATATTTCTCTTTACTTATTTTTTTGCTTTGTCTTTTTAAGATCTAAATTTATTAGAAAAGCTTAAATGCTGCACCACCCTAATAAAGGGGCAGTAAAAACAAGTAATGCAAGAAAAGAAAACATGAAAGACATCTGCAGTTTAGAAACTCTAGATTAGAAGAGGCTTAGCTGTACAATGCTCATTCATATCAAGATCCTCACTACCTCACTAGAACTCATTTTTCATGAGCGTTCATCAATGAGGAGGAATAATGTACCATACTGCAAATATTAACAGTAGTCAACTAAAAGATTTAAGTGATGTTTGGATAGTGAATTTAGATGAGATGAAATGAACGATGAAAGTTAGATAAAATATTGTTAGAATATTATTTTTTAATATTATTATTATTTTGAGATTTGAAAATTTTGAATTGTTTATTAAATTTTGTGTGGAAATTTAAAAAATTTGTAATGATGAGATGAGATGAAATATTTTCACTATCCAAACATGGCCGTTCTGAGAGACTTGACAAGAGCTTCTCTCATACAGCAGATTGGTTTACTCTATATGTAGCACCTTTACGACGGTGTTGTCTTGGGTGTCGGTTCACCCTTACAACGCAGAGACTAATGCAGTGTTGGCCGACATCACCACCCCTGACCGCTCTTACGTGCTGGGTCGGGACTTCTTGAGGGATCCCCTATCGCCTCGGGGCCAGAAGCATTGTTCCAGTTCTTCCCAGTTCGGCAGCAGGGGGAAGCAACCAAAGATGGGTCACGATGAAACTGGCGAAGTCCCTCGTGGCAGGGTCGGGGGGTCTCAGAGTAGAGGGGGCGCTTCCTGGAGTGAAGCCGACGGGTCCTGTTCCCCCTTCTCGTCGGGGGGCGAGAAGTGAGGCTGGTGGGTCCCGAGGTGAGGCCAGACGGTCCCAACACGATTGGCCCAGATGTTCTAAGGTTTCGGTCCCGACCACTTGGGGCTCCACTTCTACCCTGGGGGCACAGTGCTCGGTGTTCAGCCGCCCCTCCTACTTGGGGGACCACTTCCTTTTAGGGAACGAAGTGCTTGTCGTCTACTGGCCCGGAATCCACTGTCGGGGAGGAAGAAGACAAAGTTGACCTACGGGACTTCGTCTACGGGCCACCTTCTTCAATGCCTTTGTACAACCAGCCCCCCGGGGGGCCCCGCTCATGGAGTCGATTGTCTCCATCGAGGAGGAGCTTTCCCGGGAGGTCTTTCCCCCTGTCCCCCTAATGGCCGCTGCAGGATCTTCTGCTCCCCCTCTGGTCTCGGAGGTCGTTGGTAAGGAAGACGTTGTTGCCTCCATTCCCCATAGTCTTGAATCAAGGGTGCCTTCCTCTTCTGTAGTCTCGAAGGTTGATAATAGGGAGGGGGTTTGTCCTAGCCTGCCTTCTTTTGTGGTGCTATGTGATGACGACGCATTGACAAGGTCCTCGCCGAGACCAGAGGTGGATTCCTATCTTGTTTTCTGGACGGAGCGCCCCAGCATATTCCCTTGGTGGACAGGGTCGAGGAGGAGGTTCAGCCCGTGACTGATGAGAAGCCCGTGACTACTGACGAACCCCCCGAGCTCCACCGCATTTGAAGAGCTGGTGCGGGACGAGGGCGTACACAAGTAGAAGGAAGCTGATGCTCCGGAGGCCCTTGGCTCAGGCCTTCTTTTTGGATCCATACCTGACGCTCTGGAGTCCTTGCGTCAATTGTGGAGTGTCGCCCCTTCCTTTCATGCCGGGGCGGGGACAAGTCGGACAACTACCCCGGGCTATGACAAGGCCTTGGCCGAGGCGATCGAGAAGGAGGCTATGAAACTAAGGCCTCTCTTTGCACAGGTTTGTCTTGTTGGTACTTGTCTCGCCCCCATGGGTCGAAGAGCGTGGGGGGCTCGAGGAGGAGAATAGGGCGCTCTGATCCTTAGCTCTTCTTACTCGCCTAGAGGTCTAAAAGGTGAATTAGAAGATCAAGGTTCTCTCTAAATAAAGCGACTTCCTAGACGGCCACAAGGTCTTGAAGAGAAGAACTGGAAGCTCAAAGGGAAGAGGATTGCACACCTCTGGACAGTTCATGAAGAGAAGGAACGGATGGAGTGGGAGCGTGCCTTGGCCACTAGACAGCGCTCCAAGTTGCTATTCAGGAACTTCTCACTTACTCGGGAAGCTCGATGTCTGAAGGCCCTAGCCCGCAACCTCGAGACCAGGTTGGTCGACGCAATGAGTGCCATCTCGAGTTAGGATGCCTAGATCTTGGCCCTGGAGTTTGGTCGGGATGCCAACACTAGGCGCTTGGAGGAGGTCGGGTCCCAGATTAGGAATGCCCGTGTTGTTCAGAATGTAGCTTGGGGTACGGCTACAAGGAGGGCCTACAGCGGCCTCGAGACCACCTGCGAGAGCACCCTCGGATAGACCTTAACATTTTGAATCTGGCTTCCCTTGAACCGGATTCTTGGGCTTATGCGTTCGTCAAGTCCCTTGGGAAGCTAGGGATGCCACCCTTCCTCTCGGACTCTCCTCCTCCGCCACAGTGATTGCAATTATATGGGCTCCAAGCCCCTTTTCTTGCTTTCCCTCCCTTACTCTCTGTAACCCAAGCTTCCTTTATTGATATAATTCCTGACTTTAATGTATATAATGGTCGTTGTTTGTTGTTGTTCTTGCTGGTGCATTTCCCTCCCTTTTTTTTTTTTTGGCCTGGGGACGTAGATCCGAGTGGGGACAGCTCGGGATGCCCGGGACATGAGGCTCAGCAAGTATTTTGCTAGACACGAGGCTCAGCAAGTCTAGGGACTTGAATCCGAGTGGCCGTGTGGGCAAAGCTCGAGATGCTCTGGGCCCGGCCTTAACCCCGAGGCCAGTCTAGAGACTCGACTTTTACTAGACACGAGGCTTTGCAAGTCTAGGGACTTGTAACCGAGTGGAAACCTCGCGACGAGTTTAGGAACTCAGTTTTGCTGGACACAAGGCTCGGCAAGTCTAGGAACTTGTATCCGAGTGGAAACCCAGCGGCTAGTCTAGGGATTCGGCTTTGTTGGACACAAGAGTCTTGGGATTTGTATCTGAGTGGCCATGTGGGCAGAGCTTAGGATACTTTGGTCTCGACCTTAACCCCGCGGCTAGTCTAGGGACTTGTATTCGAGTGGAAACCTCGCGGCGAGTCTAGGGACTCAGATTTGATGGACATGAGGCTCAGCAAGTCTATGGACTTGTATCAGAGTGGCCGTGTGGGCAGAGCTCAGGATGCACTAGGCCCGACCTTAACCCCGCGGCAAGTCTTGGGACTCGGGTTTTGCTTGACACAAGACTTGGCAAGTCTAGGGACTTGTATCCAAGTGGCCATGTGGGTAGAGCTCGAGATGCTCTGGGCCTGGCCTTAACCCTGCGGCGAGTCTAGGGACTCAGCTTTTGCTGGACACGAGGCTCGGCAAGTCTAGGGACTTGTATTCGAGTGGCCATGTAGGCAGAGCTCGAGATGCTCTGTGTCGGCCTTAACCCTACAGCGAGTCTTGCCGGTATCTAGTTTTGACAATTTGGCCTGTTTGAGGCGAACATTCATACATCTTTATTTATAAGTTCACTGGGTACATTTATAAGTACATAGGCTTAATTCCTGGATAAACTTCGTGATCCCTAGGTGAAGTATCTCTTCAAGTGCCTGGCATTCCATGGGTGGGGAAGTTCACGGCCTTGATAGCCTCTGAGGTAGTAGGAACCAAGCCTATTGTTTGCCGTCACCACGTACAGGCCTTCCCATCGCATCCCCAGATTCCCTTCCTCCTGGGTGGTCACCCCAGTCTGCCTCAGCACATGTTTCATATTTTGAAGGATCTTGGCTTGACCGGCTTGTTAAAGTACTACTTTGATTTCCTCTTGTGGCTTGTTGTCCGTATTGCGACTTCCTCCCGCCTTTCCTCCAGGAGATCCAGACTTTCCTTCAGTCTTTCGTCATTGATGCTCGGGTTGAAGTGCTAGACCTGGTAGGTAGGCATCCCTACCTCCATGGGGATCACCGTTTCACTCCCATAGGCGAGGGCGAATGGAGCTTTTCCCTTGGGTGTCCTAACAGTCATTCGGTATGCCGAGAGCACTCCTGGAAGTTCTTCGGCCCATCCTCCTTTGTGAATGCCCAATCTCTTCTTCAAGGTGGATAGTAAAGTATTGTTCATTGCCTTGGCCTGGCCGTTAGCTTGGGGGTGCCCTGACGAGAAGTACTTGACCTTAATCCCTAGCTCTGTGCACCACTATCGGTAGTGTGAGCAGTCAAATTGTCTCTCGTTATCTGATATAAGGCTTTGGGGAATTCCGAACCGGTAGACTACCGATTTCCACAATAACCTAGTCATGGCCCGAGTGGTGATGGTTGCAAGAGCTTCTGCGTCGACCCATTTCGTGAAATAGTCGACTGCCACGACTACGAACTTTTCCCCTCCTCTAGCCATCAGGAATGGGTCGATCAAGTCCAGTCCCCACTGCGCGAAAGGCCATGAGGATGTGATTGAAGTTAGTTCCTCAGGTGGCAGCGCGGTATAGGTGCGTGCTCTTGGCATCTAGGACATTTCTTCGCGAAGTTTTCCATGTCTCGGTGGGAGCGAGGCCAGTAGTATCGGATAGATCCCTTCGTGAATTTCACTCAGTACATACTGGGCCTCGTCTGACGAGATGCACCTCAAGAGAGGTTTGGAGAAACCCCTCTTGTATAGGCCTCCTCCGAATAGTGGAAGAGGTAGCACCCCTCTTCCACCTGCCGGAGGTACTTCAATTTCTCGCCTTTCGTGGCAAATTCTCCCGTCACCTGATTGATGACCATTTGGGAGTCAGCCCCCACCTCAACTTTCGTGGCTCCGAGCAACCAAGCCACTGACATTCCTGCCAACAGTGCTTCATACTCTGCCTCATTGTTAGTTGTTTTGAAGGTGAGCTTTATCGCATAGTTGTACTTTTCCCCGTGTTCTGTGACTATGTGCACCCTTACACCTCCAGCACGACAGGAAAACCCATCTACATAGATCTGCCAGGGCTTCCCCTGGGGTGAGATGTGTATCACCTCCGGGAAGCTTGTGAATTCACCCACGAAGTATGCCAGTACCTACCCTTTGATCGTTGTACGGGGTAGGTACTCCATATTGAACTCACTCAGCTCAATTGCCCGTTTAGCAAGTCTGCTAGACATGTTGGACTTCTGTAGGACCTTCCTGAGGGGGATGCTGGTGAGCATCTTCCTCGGGTCAGCTTGGAAATACGGCATCAGCGTTCTCGTAGTGACTACTAAATCGAATACTAGCATCTCTGTTCGTGGTATCTGGCCTTGGCCCCTCCGAACGCCCGACTTGTGTAGTAGACGGGTCGTTGTCCTTCCTCTGTAGCTCATATCAGTACAGCCAATACAAAATGTAGTGACACGGCTAGGTAGATGGTCAAATTCTCGTTCGGCTTTGTCTGGCTGAAGAGCGGCGGGTGAGCCAACTATTGCCTCAGTTCGGCGAATACCTCGTTGCAGGCAGTGTCCCATTCCTGAGCCTTCCTCAGGACTTTGAAGAACGGGAGGCACCAATCAGTCGACCAGGGGATAAAGCAATTTAAGGCCACCACCTGGCCGGCGAGTCTCTGGAATTCGTGGAGGTTGCCTTTGGGGGGGGGGGGGGGGGGCATCCCCACTATTGCCTCGACCTTTTTCGCGTTGGCCTCCATACCTCTCTCGGAGACCATGAAGCCCAGGAACTTGCTTGACTCCACTTCGAAGGTGCACTTCAGTGGGTTGAGCTTCATCTAGTAGCACTAGAGCACTATGAAGGCTTCTCGCAGGTCTGACGGGTGCTGTTTGGGTTTCTTGCTTTTCACCAGTAGGTCATCTACGTACACCTCCATGTTTCGCTCGATCTGCTGCTTGAACATCCGATTGACTAGCCACTGGTACGTGGCACCAGCTTTCTTCAAGTCGAATGGCATGGCCTTGTAGCAGTAAAGTCCTTGATCTGTGATGAAAGCCTTTTTTTTCCGCTTCGTCATGACTCATCTTGATCTGATTGTACCCAGAGTACACAACCATGAAGCTGAGAAATGGGTGACTGGCCTTGGAGTCCACTATCAAGTCAATGCGTGGCAACATAAAGCTATCTTTTGGGCAAGCCTTGTTTAGGTCGGTGAAGTCGACTCACATTCTTCACTGACTCACCTTCCTGACCAACACCATATTGGAGAGCCACTTAGGATAGTGAGCTTCCCGGATTAACTATGCTGCAAGGAGACTGTCCACTTCCTCAGCTATGGCCGCTTATTTTGTCGGCGCTAAAACTTCGGCATTTTTGCTTGACCTTCCGGGCCATGGGATCCACGCAGAGGTGGTGTTCAATGACCGAGTTGCCAATCCCTGGCATCTCGTCGTGACTCCAAGCGAACACATCTTAATGCTTGACAAGTAGTTGCTTCACGCCCTGCCTTAGTCCAAGATCCATCTTGGTTCCCACCCACATGATGCGCTTGAGCCTTTGTCGATCCACGGAAACCAACTCTAGGGGTTCATTGGGTTCCGCCTACTGCAACGCTTGTTCGTCTCAGACTTTCTCATCCTATTCAACCAGAGTCAGTGGTGAAGGTGTTCTTGCTACCTCCTTTGATCCCTCGATCGCCTTGACTTCCTTGACCTCATGCCTCAACTCCCGAGCGTAGCATTCCCTGGCTAGGACTTGCTCGTCCTGAACCTCTCCCACCCCTAAGTTCGTAGGGAACTTCATCTTGAGTTGGTATGTGGAGGTCATCGCCCTCAGGCTATTCTGGGTTAGTCAGCCCAGTATTGCGTTGTACAAGGAGGGGGCTTTCACCACTAGGAAGTCCGCTACAGTGGCCGAGGTTTTGGGAGCCTTCTCTACTAGGAAGGATAGCATGATAGCTCCCATTGGTTGGACGATGTCTCTAGTGAAGCCTTTGAGCGGCATCGAGGCCGGGTGCAGTAGATCCAGGTTGATCCCCATCTTGACAAAGGCTTCCTAGAGTAAAATGTTCGCCGAGTTGCCATGGTTGACGAGGACCCACCAGGCAGTGAAGTTGGCAACCTGCACAGTGACCACTAGAGAGTCATCGTGGGGGTGGATGATGCCCTCCTCGTCCTTCTTGCAGAAGGTTATAGCCGTGCCTCCAAGGTGCTTTTTGGTGCCGGTCGTGACCCTTGCCACTGTGAACACTTCCTCATATTGGGCTCTCCAGGTGTGAGCCTTCCATACTGATGAGGTGGAACCTCCTCCCGAGTATCCCCTCGCAATTGTGCAGATCTCCCCCACCTGGCTATCTGCCCTGATCGGGCTCCGTTGTCGAGGGCTCCTCCTGACCTCTCTGCCAGTCCCTCGTCTCCTCGGACTCTCACTTCTATGTGCCTCGGGCAACTGCCCTCTTGCTATTCCTGTCGGCGCGCTGTTTACTCGGCCTTCCGACTCCTCCCTTCTCTGCTTTAGGGTGTAGCAATCCTCGATACTGTGCCAGTACGTCAAGTGGTGGGCGCAGTACTTACGGCTCTTTCGGTTTTGTCGTGGTTCCCTTTGGGGGCTCGGGGGGCATTTGCCTTCCATGGCCAAGTTCACATGTGTGTTGGGCCCGCCACGCGCTCGAGCTAGCATTTCTCCCCTCCATTTGGTCTCTGGTGCTCCCTTCCTTCCTCCTTTGCGATTCGGCCCTCCCTCTTACCCAGCGGCCTTTTTGTCCACCTGTTCCAGCTCGGTCCTCTAGAGAGCTGTCAGGGCTTTAAGCGTGTTTTCGGCATTAATGAAGCCGTCGTTCGGTCCATAAATTCCTTCAAAGACGTGGGGGTCCTCCGGGCTATCTCAGTCATGAAAGGGTTTCGAAGCCAAACCCCCCCAGCAAGGCCGCTAGGGTGATCTTTTCATCCTGGTTGTCGATGGTCATACGCTCCTGATTGAACCGAGAGAGGTACGACTTCAAGCTTTCGTCATCCCGCTGCTTTATTATCAAGAGGTAGGCAGCCGGACGCCTCCTCTTCTGACTTAACATAAACTGCATTAGGAAGAGACGAGCTAGCTCGGTGAAGCTTTCGATGGTACCAGGTGGCAAGGATCCGAAGCAGGCCCTCACCGCGCCTTTCAATGTGAGCAGGAATGCCCTACACGCGACTTCTCCCAGGAACCTGTGTAGGGTCATGTGAGCCTTGAAATATTTCCAAGTGCTCCAGGGCGTCTTTGGACCCGTCATATGCATCCACCTGCAGAACTTTGATTCTCGAGGGGAGGGGGATTTCCATGACCTCGACGCTATACGTCAGGTCCATGCTGATGAGCAGCTGGTCCACCGAAGATGATGTGCCCATCCATTGGGCCATTTCAGCATATTTATCCCCAAGCTCCCGGAGGTTGAGGTGCATCCTGTGCCTTTCTTCTTCGGTTGTGGCGACCTTTAGGACTTGCTGAGATTTGGTGTGTTGGCTGGGCTCCCCCCCTCCGGTCCTTCACCAGTTCTCCTTAGGGCAACATCCTCTTAGAGGAGAGCCGCCACTTCCTCCATCAATCTTCGTATGGTTTCACCTACCTCGTTGGACCTTACTTCCATTGCTTTTAGTGGTTCTTCTTCCCGTCGTAAGGCTTGGGAACGCGTTGTTGCTGGCATGCGAAAGACATGCTACTATAGGAAAACAAATCCCACAGACGGCACTACTGTTGATGTCGTATTTCACAGCCCAAGCAACTCCACTAGGCCCAATCCCTGCACCTGCAGATACGAAGAAGCGAGGACTTCTAAGTGGTGGGGGATACCTCCGATGCCAAAGTCAGTGCGTAATCTTTATAAGAGTAATGAAAGCTTGAGTATTGAAAGAGTGTCTGAACCATTCCCCTCGTTAGGGGATGGGGTATTTATATACCTGTTTGGGAAGATCTCTTGACTAGTGGATCTGGATCTATGTTGTCTGTACCTAACAGTTGGGTCGTGGGGGTGTCGCCCTTACCTTTGTCACGTCCCATGCCAGGCTTTATGTCAGGTGGCAGGGTACCAACTCCTGATCGTGGCAACCTCTGACATCCCAGTCTGTGCCTCGGTGTGCTCGTTGCCGCCCTCATTTAATGCCTCGTGGCATTGGTCAGATGCACTCATTCTGTCCAGTCCTGCCCAGAAGTTGGTGCCCGAGTACGAGGTTACCCCTAACATCCTTCCTGAGTCGTGGGCCTGCGGCACCCTTCCATCGACCCCTTGGGCTAGCCTAGACAGATTCATCTTGCCGCCGCAGGCATTTGGGTGCCGTGCCTAGGCCCAGTATGTTGGGTCTGGCCCTAGGGATTACTCCCCTCACAGGTACTCTTAGCTCAAATTTGTATTCATCAAAAGGATTTGAGCTAAGAATTTATCATACGGCACATCTCCGATGAATGTGTCAATATAGTATCGGGGCCAGAAGTTTGATACACGTCACCTTTCGTTATATACTCGAGAGGAGGGGGACAAGTTTTCCCGAGTTACCTTTCATAAACAAACTATTAATAAAACATGATTTACTGTTGTTTGGGAACATCTTCTAGAAAGAATGACTTTTGATTGCTATTACAGTCGAATGGCTCTTCTTTTACATGCCCTTGACTTTGCTCAAAAGGGTATTTCGTTCTTCATATCTTCAAGAATCACCAGACTTCTTTGCCGAATCTAAAATGATGCACATCATCCTTAAAATTGTGTTACGGTCAAATTAATGCAAGGTTTCAATTTGAAATAATCTGAGGATCTAATGTATTGTTTTGAAATTATATAATTTTTCCTGATTTTTCATTACAACTTGTCACAAGTGCGGATTTATTAAACCCAAGATTTAGTAACGAAATATCGGTTGGGGTAAGCGTATTTGTCATCATAGAATATTGTTACGGACATATTCAACCGCCACTGACTCACAATCACCGGCAATCAAAGAGTGAGACGGCTTGGGGGATCGAGGGAACGCTTCCAATGCCTAAGCCAGTGATCGAATCAAAACTTTTTAATAGCAATGAACAAGATGCATTTTACATACTTGGATTCTTCCCTTATATAAAGCCTTTGAAATTTTCTGTTATTAAGTGATAACGGACACATCTGTTATTTAAAAATCAAACCTGGAGATGAGGGGTTCATCTCATATTAAATTTAAACAATAGCTATTTTGATCCCATGCCACTTTAGGATGGTTATCCAATCAGTATTGGTGATGGGCCGGACCTCCTAATACCGAACTGGGCTTCAGATAGTGAGGTGGGCTATGGGCTTGACTAACGGTCCACGCCCATAAGGGATTAACCGGTTATAATATCCACTCCAGTTACCCCGCGAAGTCTCATCATGCGTGGTGTAAGGGGACTTGAAACCATGTCGATTTTCAACTTCCCGAATCTAGCTGTCAGGGCGTCGTTTCATTAATCGAGTATTACTTGTCAGTGCGTCGTTTCACATTCTCTCCTTTTCGTACCTCAACTATCAATCCTTTTTAAGGCTCCTGACTTCTTGCCATTCTTGTTTTCCTTCTGCATAGTCTCATCCTCTCTTGTGAACTCTCACTTCCTTTCCTTGGCGTCTTCTTCTAAGGGCAAAGTCGCGGCCTCTATGCACGGTCCATCACCACCCCGCGATTCCTCCACTCATGTCGTTGTTGCTTTTGCGAACCCCAGTGGAGAAGGGAGGCACGAGAGGTATATTCCGGCATCCATATTCATGGGCCATCGATGGTCCTCGAACGTTTCTTCTCACAAACTTGAGAACGCCCGAAACAACTTCAACATTCTCAATTTTGTTCATCTGGGGAACCCACCCCAAACTAGAGGTCTGTTGATGCAAGAGGTATAGCTGTTTTCATTGTCCTTTGTCTTGCGATGTTCACTATGGGGCTTTGATTGGAGGCCAGTCCGCGATGCGTTGGATGTCCTAGGGCTTGCTCCAGCCTAACTGGTGCCCAATGCCTGGAGAATCTTGATGGCTTTCTGTGTTTTGTGGCGAAGGGTACTGGAACCCATGGGTGATGAGTATCCTGACGTAACAGCCCGTGATTTCTTGTCGCTTCATGGGTTCAGGCGTTTGGGGGGGAGCCTTTGCAGTTTTAGGTCTCGTAGCAAATTGGTTGAATTAGAACGCAAGTATTCCCATGCTAAAGATTGGGGAAATATGTTTTTCTTCATTTCTGGCACGAGTTGGGAATTTCCCACAAATGAAGTTTTTAGTCAGGAGTTTCCCTTTAGGGCTTGTTGGTCTCTTATTCCCGATGAGGATGATTTCGAGGTCCTTCTTTCCCCTCTCGAAGAGGCTCGTGTGCAGTTGGTAGAGGCTTTGGTTCAGAATAATCCCAAGACACGTTTTTCAAACGTTATTTTAACCCCTAGTAATATCGAAAGGTTTCTGATGGTGTCTAGTCGGGCCCACATATTGGGTCATGAGTTTTTGGATGCCCCCTCGCTGGCGGGTGATTTGAAGAGGAAGTCCCGACCTGGTGTTGGAGGGAACAGGAAGAGAAAAAGCAAGAAAGCTCGAATTTCACCTCGTTCGGACGAGTCTAATTCGTCGAGACGTGATTCCTCGCCCCCTCCTCGAGTGAGTGATAGTATTAAGTTAGTTGCTCCTCAGGAGCCTCCTTTGTGGCTCCACCAATGCTTTCTCTTGATGATGTGATGGCTTTGGCCGATGAAGATCTTGAAGCTGTGATTGCTGCGGAAGATGCTGCTGTTGCGATCGTCATCGAGGGTAATGGTTGAAAGGTTGCTCACTCCTCGGTTGCATCGACCAGTACTATGTAACTCGTTCGGAAATGAGCAGCACAAAAGGCTATCCCAAGTGCAGGAGCGTGTCGCGTAGTAATTAGGAATAAATTCCTAGATCGTCTCCACAGGGAAAGTGCTAAAAATAAACTCGTGTAAAATGGTGGAAATATTTACGATGAGAAAGTAACAATAAAAAGTGATGATATGTACAGTGGATGAAAGAGTGCAGTGAAAAGAGGATTTTACTGGTCGTGAACCAGATTCATTTTTGGTTGATTTGAGTGTTTGAGATGCAGTGCTGAAAATTAAAGAAATTAAAATGCAAGCGGTGAATTTAAATTGCTGAAAATTAAATAACTGAAAATTAAAAGAACAAGAAAATTAAATGACATAAAATAAAAGTGCAGAAAATTAAATGACAGAAAATTGAATTGCAGGAATTTAAAGCAGAAAATAAAAGTGCAGAAAAATAAATGACAGAAAATTAAATGATAAGAAGATAAAAGTGCAGGAAATTAAATGACATAAAATAAAAGTGCAGAAATTTAAAGTGCAGAAAAATAAAGGACATTAATTAAAAGTGCATAAATTAAAAGTGCATAAAAATAAATGACATAAATTAAAAAAAAATAAATAAAATAAAAGTGGAGACTACAGATGAAGGAAAACAGCTCGATAACACAGTTGGTCCATTAGGCTTTCAACTGCATCACCGAACTCCCTCACTTCATCTGCACTTTCTCCTAAACTGAAAAATCTACAGGCTATTCCTAAGCTATCCTACTGGGTGTCTAACATCGACCACCCTTTCTCATTCATTTACAAGCCTTATATAGGCTTCAAAAGGAAATGCTGCTGTACTGCGTTGTTCCATGTGCATGTCTTCAGCCACCCATGTGTTCTTGTTCCCCGCATGCGTTTTATCTTATTTTTTTTCTCCACTCCGTGTGTCTGCTTCCTCTTTCTTTCTTTCTTTCATTTCTTTTTTCTTTCTTTTTCTTCCGGTTCTGTGCGTCGCCCAGCTTCTCTCTTTTTTTCTTTTTCTTTTCTTTTCTTTTTCTCTGCTTCTGTGCGCCCTCTTCCTCTTTCTTTTCTCTTTTCTTTCTTTTCTTTTTCTTTTTCTTTTCTTTCTTCCCGCTCCTCTGCTTCCATTTCTTCTCTTCTTTCTCGCATGCATTTCCATTTCCGTCTACTTCTCTTCATTCGTTGCACTCTTTTCCGTTTCTTTCTTCCGTTCGTGAGTTTTTTACACTGTATGGATGCAATGGAGACACTGAGGTAGAAGTTCGAAGCTGAGCAGCTAGGGTGGAACGTGCGGAGGGGTACTGCACCTTGGAGGTGCTCTGTGTCAAGGATGTAGAACAGAGCTTCTCAGTGATGGCTGATTCGCATGGCCGTGCATGCTGTGCAGTGGAACACGGTTGTATGCGTGCAGTGGACGTTCGGTGATGCTGTGCATGCGGAGGACGTGTTGCAGCATGCATGGAGTGTGCTGTTGAAGTGGTGCTGCCGTGGCGTCGGATTGGCCGTGCATGGGGTGGAAGAATGATCGCCGGCGTCGTCTGGTGTTGCTGGTGGCTGCAGGTGGGCGGAGGACGGCTCACGGTGGCAGCTCGAAGCTGCTGTGCATGGAGTGCACTGTAGCTCGAGACGCAGTTCGGGAGGTAGAAGATGAACCGAACGACATGTCGTTCATGTCGAAACGGCATGTCGTTGGCTTCAAACGGCAGGAACGACCAACGTGCAAAACGACATGTCGTTTTTACCCTTAGACAAAACGGTACGTCGTTTAGCTCAGACGACAGAAACCAATTTAGTTCAAAACAACATATCGTTTTGGTCTGCCGACCAAACGACATGTCGTTTAGTCAGGGCAGAAAATAAAATAAAATAAAAATAAAAATAAAATAAAATAAAATAAAATAAAATAAAAATTAGACAAGCAAAATTAAATAATGATCACATAAAATAAAAATAAAACTAGACAAATAAAATAAAATAAGATAAAGAAACTAAAATAAATAAAATTAAACAAGAGATGAAAAAAAATCAAACATTAAAAGTATGTTGTGCATGTGAAGAACTTATTGCCCAACTAAATCACAAGTTATAAAATCAAGCATAAACTATGCTTTTAATCAATTTAATTCACAACTTGGATTTATTCCTCTTAATCAATTTTTCCATCTAAAACCAATGATAAAATAATAAAACAATTAAAAATATATTGGTTTTAAATGTGTAAAATATGCAATAATGCAGCTCAATCACTATGCATCAGGAAGGCGACGACATACACTTGGGTTGAACAAGTTGAGGAAACAGTAGCAGTATCTGGTTCGCCTCTTGCTTCCACAATTTTTGGTGGAGTTACTCCTAATTTTCCCTTCATTTTTCCAACAGTCTCTCTTGCTAGTGGGAGTAGGGTTTTGATTTCTTCTCTGCCATTTAGTATTTTTCCTACAGGAAATGGCGAACCATCCTTCATTTCTCCTGAGGAGGATCTTCTAATTAATCGGGAGTCTTCTTCTCGGGATGCTGATGTTGAAGTGTGTTTGGGTCCGCATGCTGATGTACCTACCAGCATTCCTTCTTTCGTTCCTCCCAGATCGACTGAGGGAGACTTTTACCCGAGGGTTTTTTGCTAATGTCTCTTTTCGAATTCCTGATCTGAGAGGTTCTTCTAGCTTACACCCATCAAGCTCCTCAGCATCCCTACGTGCTTGTCGCAAAAAGGCTTTCAACGTCGCTGTTTAACATCTCATGACGATTTTTTCATTGGTAATCCCTTTGTGCTTATTCTTCCCTTTTGTATGTATGATTATTAATTTTTGTTTTTTTTACAGGGAGTTGACCGCCTTCTGCCGACTTGGTGGAGGTTCTTTTTTTTTTTTTTTTTACACGAAGAGCCAGTAGCCACCCTCATAGCGACTTGGTCCCAAGTTTATTAAGCAGCTCTCACTTATGGAGGAGGAATACCATGGTTACAAATCAAGCATCTGGGAGTTTACAAATAGGCAAATAAAAACCTCCCAAACACAAACAACCAAAAGGAAAACAAAAGACCACAACCAGAAAGCAAAAAGGGAACTAAACAGGCCTAATAGAATAAACTAGAAAAAGAAAATCAATCTATGCACTCTTTCATTGGTTAGGCTTACATTGTCGTTTGCCCGGCTCATGCTGAGAAAGATCAAATGGCCAACAAGTTGTCTCAACTCGAAGCTCGTTCTTGCATGGCTGATGGCGATTTGGTTGTTCTCTACATCCAAGTTCATTCGCTTCGGGAAGGGTTGGTGAGTTCTGCGGTGAACGTCGATCATTACCATCAAGAAGTGGCGGTGATTGGATGGGAGCGAGATGATCTTGCTGTTTGCCTAAACCAGACAAAAGCAGTTGAGCAGGAGCAAGATGATTTGGCTGCTCGCCTTAGCCAGGTAAAAGTGGCTGTGAAAGAGTGGGATGATTTGGCTGCCCAGATGAAAGCCTTCATCAAAGAACGAGATGACCTGGTTACTCGGGCTGAAACTTCCTTAAAAGAACAAGACGACTTGGCCGCTAGACTTGATCAAGCGAAGGCAGAACTTGAAGAGTTAATGAAAACCACGTTCGATTATGCCTCTTGCCTGGTTTCTCTTGAAGATGGGGGGCAAGAGCTAAGCATGAAGCTGAGCATAACGGAAGGGGAAAAAGTTGAGGCCGAGGTGAATAGCCATCTTAAAGATAGTGACTGTTAGTACCTTCAACTTAGTGAGGTTGTTGAGTCAGCCAAGAAGAAATTGGCCCTTTCAGAGAAGAAAGTGATAGAGCTAAACATTGCTTTTGATAACTCCCAGCGCGACTTTACTCGAGTTCTTCCTCAACTGGCGGTAGCTCCCAAGGTCAGCTTGGGGTATAGGTTTCAAGCTCGATATTAAGCAACTTCGTGAGCTACCCCTCCGAGTACCAGAGACAAACCTGCATATCTTGGATTGGAAATCCATTCGTGCCAGCGAGGTTGCTCTTCATGTTTGTGACTCCTTCGGTTGGGCTGAGATGCCGGATTCTTTCCTCTTATTAGGTTTTTGAGAAGACTCCAAAGGTGGGTCAGTGGGAGAATTTCACGACCACATCGCCTTGGCGAGCAGGGAAACCTTCAATCGCTTTAGTCTTAGATTTCGGGTTAGTGGAGAGTTCTCGACCATGTCATCTTGCTTAGCAGAGCTTAGCGGGAGAGTCCCTTGACCGCACTACTCTCTTGGCCAGAAGGTGTAACAGGAGATCCCTCAACCGTTTTACCTTTAAGTTTTAGGTTAGTGGAAGAGTTCCTCGACCACGTCATCTTTGGCGAGAAGAGCTTGGCGGAGAGCCCCTCGATCGCGCTGCTCTCTTGGCGAGAAGGTGTAACAGGAGATCCCTCGACCGTTTTACCTTTATGTTTTAGGTTAGTAGGAGAGTTCCTCGACCACGTTACCTCGGCTCGAAGAGCCTGGCTAGAGAGTCCCTCAACCGCGCTGCTATCTTAGCGAGAGGTGTAACTGGAGATCTCTCGACCATTTTACCTTTAAGTTTTAGGTTAGTGGGAGATTTTCTTGACCACGTCACCTTGGCGTGAAGAGCCTTACTGGAGAGTCCCTTGACTGCACTGCTCTTTTTGCGAGAGGGTGTAAATCCCTAGACCGTTTTACCTTTAGGTTTTGGGTTAGTGGGAGAGTTCCTCGACCAAGTTAAATAAAGTTGAACAAAAAGTTAAGAAAAAGAAAGAGAAGCATGTGCAGGCATTTATTATTGAAGAAATAAATCGACAAACTGTAAAAATTTACATATCTCTCCTTTAAATGTAGTATTTCCTTAGATGTTCTGCATTCCAATGATGAGGTAGCTCACGCCCTATGGTGTCCTTGAGATGGTAAGCTCCCGGTCGGTGATTTGCTACTACCATGTACAGGCCTTCCCATCGTGGGCCCAATTTCCCTTCTTCTCCTGTGGTGACACATGTTTCTTTCAAAACCAGGTCGTTAATCTTGAAAGACCTGGGCCTTACTCTTTTACTAAAATATTGTTCCACTTTCCTTTTAAAAGCTGATATTCTGGCTTCTGCATCCATCCTCGTTTCCTCTAGCAAGTCCAAGTTTTCTTCTAAGCTCGCCCCATTTATTTCTGGGTCAAAATTTTCTCTCCTATGGCTTGGCAATCCCACTTCTATTGGTACCATCGCTTCGCTTCCTTATGCCAAAGCGAAAGGTGTTTCACCTGTTGAGGTTTTTGGTGTCGTTCTGTAAGCCCACAAAATCTCTAGGAGTTCGTTGGCCCATAGTCCCTTCTTCTAGCCTATATTCTTTTTTAATATCCCAACGATGGTTTTGTTAGTTGCCTCAACCTGTCTGTTGACCTATGCATATCCTGGGGAAGAGTATTTGACTTTGATTCCTAGCTCCACACACCACTGGCGATAGTATTCAGAATCAAATTGCCTCTAGTTATCAGAGATGAAGCACTATGGTATTCCAAATCTACGTAGATATCAACTCCTCAGGAGGTGCACTTGGAACTGGTGCATGCAATTGGCATTGGACGCATTTCTTTACAAACTCCTTTGAATCTTTAAGTGCATTTGGCCAATAATATCTTGCCCTCACAATCTATGCGGTGAGCGACCGTCCTCCTGAATGATTCCTACATATTCTCGTGTATTTCCCTCATCACATATTCTTCCTCCTCTCTTGCCACATATCTCAATAACGAGTTTGAAAAACCTCATCTATACAGTATCTCGTCTATTATAGTAAACCTGGCCGCCCTACTTTTTATCTTCCTTGCCTCCTCCCAAGATGGGGGAAGGTCGCCAGTTTCCAGGTATTTGCTTATACTATCAGCCCATCCTGGTGTACTTCCTCCAATCTGCAAAGTCTCATCTCCTATGGCCGGGCTATCTATCGTTCAAAGGTTAACCTTCCATGGTAAGGCATCTTCTTGCTTTGTTGATGCTGCTCATGCTAACTGATCAGTTTTAAACTTATCTCCCCAAGGTATTCGCTCAATTAGAAAGTATTTGAGGCGTTTGCAATGTTCTTGAACTTGGTGTAGATATTTTATTAATTTAACTCCCCTCGCCAAATATTCCTCTGTGATTTGGCCAACTACTACCTGCGAATTGGCTTTCATTTCTATCTCCTCGCCTCCAAATATCTTTGCTTTTGCTAATCCTACGAGCACTGCTTCGTATTCAGCTTTATTGTTTGTGACTTTGAAATTTAATTGTACGGCGTGGTATGATTCTTCCTCATTGTTCGACACCATATACACACCAACGCCTCCCTCTGCTCGGTAGGATGACCTATCCACATATACTCGCCATGGCTTCTTCTCAAGTGACTTAGGGATATCTTCTTGAAAATTTAAAAATTCTGCTACAAAGTCAACCAAGATCTGCCCTTTCATAGCACTTTTAGGCACATAACTGATGTCATACTCACTTAGAAAAATAGACCACTTAACCAGTCATCCCAAGGTGTCGGGCTTCTGCAATACCTTGCTGCTATCACCAAGACAAAGGCAACTAACTTGGTCTTCGGATACCTGACCTCAGCTCCTCTCAGGGCCCTACTTACATAGTACACCGGCTTCTATTCCTTCCCCTCTTCTCTTACTAATGTCACTGATACGGCATCCGGGGTTACTAGTAGATACAACGACAGAGGTCCCCTTGTTTGGTTTGGCTGAGTAACGGTGGGTGAGTCAGGTACTCTTTCAGTTGTGAAAATGCCTCTTCGCACTTGGTATCCCAGTCCTGAGCTTTCTTAAGCATCTGAAAGAAATGGAGACATTTATCTGTTGATCGAGACACAAACCTGTTGAGGGCCGTTATTCTTTCTGCCAATTTCTGTACCTCATTTAAATTTGTGGGCGACTTCATCTCTATTATCGCTCTTAGCTTTTCGGGATTGGCTTCAATGGCTCTTTCTAACACCATAAACCGGAGGAACTTTCTTGATTGTACTTTGAAAGCACACTTGGTCGGGTTGAGCTTCATCCGATATCGCCGTAAAATTTGGAAGGATTCCTTGAGGTCTTTTATATGCTGGGATAACTCTATGTTCTTCACCAGCAGATCATCGAAGTACACTTCCATGTTCCTCCCGATTTGATTCTTGAACATCTTGTTTACTAACCTTTGATATGTTGCCCCGGTATTCTTCAAGCTAAAAGGCATCACTTTGTAGAAGTACAGTTCTCGGTCCATTGTGAAAGTAGTGTTCTCCTAGTCAGCTTCATTCATCCTGATCTGATTGTATCCTGAATAGGTGTCCATAAAACTCAGCTTTTTATGCTCTGCTTTCGCATCTACTATCAAATATATCCGCGGGAGTGGAAAAACTGTCCTTCGGGCAAGTTTCGTTGTGATCCATGAAATCTACGCACATTCGCCATTTTCCGTTGGATTTCTTCACCAACATTACATTTGACAACCATTCTGGATATTGCGCTTCTCTGATGAATCCAGCTGCCAACAACCTATCCACCTCTTTTGCGATTGCTTCGTACTTCTCGGTACTGAAGTTTTTTTTTGTTTAACTGGGTGCGCCTTCAGATCTACACTCAATCTGTGCTCTATGACCTCTTCGTCTATTCCAGGCATATCCTTGTGACTCCATGTGAACACGTCTTTATGGTCTAGGAGGAGGTTGGTCAATTGTTGCCTTTCCTTGTTCGTTAGTCTGGTTCCTATCTTCACACAACTATCTGGGTGAATTGATTCAAGAGTGACTAGCTCCAGAGGTTCATCTGCTTCTCTTTGATTCAAGGCATCTTCATCCCTTGTTTCTGGTTCGGTCATCAATATTTGGGGCGGTGGTGGAAAGATCATGCCCACCTCTTCTTCCAATTCTACTATACTCACTTCTTTTTGTCCTTGCTTGAGTTCTTGTACATAGCATTCTCTAGCCAAGATCTGCTCGCAGCGCACATCACCCACTCTAGCCTTGGTTGGGAACTTCATTTTTAGATGGTATGTCGAAGTAATCACCTTTAATGCATTCAATGTGGGCCGATTGATAATTGCATTGTATGCTGACTGAGTTTTTACCACTAAGAACTCAATCATAGTAGTGGCGACATGGGGATATGTGCCCACGGATATTGGCAATACGATGGACCCTATGGCTGTACCGTGTCCCCGGTGAACCCTTTTAATGTAGTCGGTGTCGGTCTCTGTTAATCTGCACCAATTCCCATTTGGCTGAAAGCATCCCAAAATAGGATGTCTGTTGAACTTCCATTATCAATCAGTATCCTCCTTGTGGTGTAATTTGCCACCAACATCGTTACCACCAAAGCATTGTCGTGTGGGTATACAACTCCTCGGAAATCCTCATCGCCAAAAGATATTACGGGAGATACCTATACACGGGGCTGTTTAACAGGTCTCTCTACGTTATAAACTTCTTCATACCTTACCCACCTTGCATATGCCTTTCTCCACGAGGAGGTAGGACCACTTTCAGCATATCCACCGGCGATTGTGTGTATCCTAAGGGTGGGTTCCTCCGGTTCGTATTCGCCCTCTGTCTCCGTTCATGAGGTTCCTGCGACCTCCTTCTTCTTCTTGGGGATTCTCATCGCCTAGGGCTTTCACTTCGCCAAGTTTTGTGCTCGGGTTTTCGGTGGCGTGCACACCATGGGAAAGGGGTAGTGTTCTGGGTGACCAGGCGCTCCAACTCGCCACTGTCTGTCATATCTTCAATTTTCGCTTCAAGTTATGGCAGTCGTCAGTTCTATGCCCACTTGTTTTATGATAGGTACAATACTTCCCAGTTGGTCTCCCATTACCGTCATCTTGCCCTTCCTCTTTTGCCTTATCTCGGTTATGCACACTGGAGTAGTGCACATAACCACCATTATGTCTTCTTAAATTACTATCGCCCCTCAGGTCCTGTTGATCCCTCCTCGCCTTTCTTCTGACTTCCTCTTGGTTTGGGTTCACTCTTTTCTTCTGATCAAGCAGTTAGAACAATAAGTGTGCTCTCGGCATTGACGAAGTTGTCGACCTTGTCCATAAATTCTCGTAACATGGAAGGGGTCTTTCTAGCTAATTCGGCCATGAAAGGACTCCTCAGCCAAATACCCCTGAGCAATGCTGCCATCATAATCTTTTCCTCTTGATCATCGATGTCATTCTTTCTTTATTAAAATGCGTCATATATGCTTTCAGATTTCATCTTCTTTCTGCTTGACGGTCAACAAGTACGCGGCTGGTCTCCTATGCCTTTTACTCACCATGAATTGGGTTAAGAATTGCCAGCCTAGTTCATCAAAACTATCTATGGAACTTGGCTGCAATGTCCCGAACCAACCTCTCGTCGCTCCCTTCAAGGTCTAAGGGAAAGCCCTACACGCAATTTCCCATGGAAATTCGTGGAGCGTCATATGGGCTTTAAAAGTCTCGAGATGCTCCACAGGGTCTTTAGAGCCGTCATATAGATCTACCGAGGGGACTTTGAACTTTGGAGGCAAAGGTACCGCCATGATTTCTGCAGAGAATGATAGATTTGTGCTAGATAGCAACTGATCGATCAACGGAGACGTCCCTATCTTCTTGGCCATTTCCTTGTATTTGTCCATCAAGCTCCGTAGGTCGTGATGTATTTTCTTTGCTCCTCATCCTCCTGGGGGGTTTTTCCGACGCCAGCATTGTGTGCCTTCGTCTCCACTCTTTCTCCTTGGTCCTCTCCTAACGGACCGTTTCTCGCCTTCAAGGCTTCATTCTCCTTTTGCAATGCCTCCAACTTAGCATTGAGTTTTTTCACTACTTCTTCCATTTTTGCGAGTCTTCCTTTCATGTTTCTTGACGACACTTATTGATCTCTAGTTGCCTGCGATCGAGTTTTGGTGGGCATGTGAAAAGCACGCTTGGTTGCCAGACAAAACAAGGATCCCACAGACGGCGCCAACTATTATGGACGTGTTTCACCGCCACCAACTCACGGTCACCTGCAACCAAACAGTGAGACAACTTGGGGGGCTCAAGAGAACACCTCTACTGCCTAAGTTAGTGATCGGATCAAAACTCTTTAATACCAATGAAGTAGATGCCTTTTACATAACTAGATTCTTCTCTTATATAGAGCCTTTGAAATGTTTTGTTATTAAGTGATAATGAACACATCTGTTATTTGAAAATCAAACCTGGAGATGAGGGGTTCATCTCATATTAAATTTAAACAATAATTGTTTTGATCCCATGCCACTTTTGTATGGTTATCCAATCGGTATTGGTGTTAGGTCGGACCCTCCTAATACCCAACTCGGCTTCAGATAGTAGGATAAAATGGATCCATACTATTATAGCAAAGGCAGAACATAAGTATACACACAATAAAATGAAGAGTAATTGGGTAACCGTATGGTATCTTGTGTAATCCCATACTTATTTAAGGCGGATGGGAGCTAAGTATACACACATTATCGCCTTGATTACCGTATACATAGCTTGGGTAAGCACGACGGTACATATCCTCTCGTGTCATTTAAACCCATGCCAATCATGGTTATCCTATACCAAATTAGCCAAGAATTATGGTTTTTGATTTTGCATTATATTGGACTATCAATCAAACAGATTTTATCCTCAAATTTCTGATTTGGATTATCAGAAAGAATTAGAGCATATCGAGTAGGTCAAATCACTAAGCATTAATGTATATATAGGCACCTGCTAATTTCATTTTGTAGCATGGATAGCTTTGTCAGCACTTTGCCAAATAAGCTTCAACTACAAGTTCGCGTGTTATGTACTTAATATCTTAGAGTGTAGTGAACAACCCAATAGGAGAAATAAAAAATGTAGTTTCTCTGAAACTCAGTCCTCCTACAGATGAGTCAGTACAAAACACGTAAACTTGTAGTTGAAGGAGATCGAGTGCCTCCAAAAACAATTTGAGATATAGTGCTAATTGGCGGACCCACAAACTTGGGTTGATAGATCTCCACTTTATATAATACTAGTAGTAACCAAACGTCCAAGGGACGTTTGCCTCCGGTGGAGAGAAAATATATATGTTAATTATATATATATGTTAATTTGATGCATAGAAATAAAAATTAAGGCTCTGTTTGTTTACACAAAATCACTATTTAATCTAATCTCATCTCATTTCAATCATTATAATTTTTTTAAATTTCTATATAAAAATATAATAAACAATTCAACTTTTTCAAATCCCAACACAAAAATAATACTAAAAAATATATTCTACTAATATTTTATTCAACTACTATTCAAAATATCTCATCTTATCTAATCTGAACTGTGTATCTAAATCCAACCTAAGTTTGATAGAGGATGACTTTCTTGGAGATTATTTAGCAGTCTATATTGCTATTATTGAGAAGAAAATTACTGAAAGATTTAATATAGATGCCATATTTGATTAATTATATTTAATAAAAGAGTGACGATCTTATTTAGCATAATTGATTATATTTTTCTTTTTCTTTTTTATGCATTCAAACTTGTACTTAGAAAAAATGCATTTTTATTATATAAATATATATATATACACACACACACACATTCGAAATTAGATTTCTAGTTTCGCCCATGGCAATCGACCCTATTTATTTTGAACAATTACTCCTTTAATCATTTAAATAGTGAATAGAACTTGAGTTCGAAGTTCTCGTATATGTTCTATGGCAAAATTAGGCAGCCTAGAAAGTGATGACTCGTATGTAATATTCGTTGAAATTAAGGCGACATTTAACATAAACAATAAAAAGCAAACAAAGATGGATTGAATTTAAATACAAAAGATTGCCTTTATTCTGCTTTCAATGTGGGGTTATAAAACATGTTGGTCGTGTATGTGCTATGGAAAAACCAAGACTTAATTCTGCAGATTCTTCTCCAATTCAATATGGAAAATGGTTGAGACTCACAGCCTTTAACTTAATGGGAAGTGGAGAAAAAAGAACAGAGGGAAGGGGTCTTAGAAGTCAGTTCAATGGTTCAGGTAGTGGAGAGGGCCAAAGCAGTGGGGCTTTAATCAATGTTTCAGGAAATCAGGCAATACATAATGTCATTCTCGATGAAGGTGAACCTGATCAGCTGACTGGAAGTTTTAACAAGACTGCAATAGTTGAAGAAAATCAAAACTTCTGTCTTGAGAAACAGAGGCAGGATGAGTTAATACAAGAACATGTGAGGAGTCAACAAGAAGAGGGGTATAAGGAGTTAAAGTTACAGGAAGAAGCTCAAGGAAAATTCAGCAATTCAGTTGAGTTACCAAAAGAAAGCCTGCTAAGTCCTAATATTTTAGTGAGTAATACAAATGAGTCTAATATTGTGCAGAATGAGCAGGTAGTCTCTAAACCTTTGGGTTGGAAGAGAAGAGCAAGAGTATCAAATGTTTTAACATCAGACGAAATGGAAACTGATAACACTAGCATAATTATTACAAGATGAAGAAAAAGGGAAAAAGCATAAAATGATAGTGAGAATATCCAAATGGTCAACAAGAAACTGAAAGAGGAGCTCAATCTTGGAAGGAGCCAAACTCAGGAGCAATTGGTGGTGGCTGCTGAGTAGCCCCACCATTCCCAATGAAATGCATAACTTGGAATTGTCGAGAGCTTGGGAACTCTCGAACAGTTCGTGAACTTCACGTTTTAGTGAAGCACAAGAGCCCAAATATCCTTTTCCTCATTGAAACTAAGAGCTTGAGGGAGAGGATTGAACAAATCAGGAATAGTCTTGGTTTTGATAGAAGTTTTACTGTCAATGCCAAAGGGTATAGTGGAGGTTTAGCCATGATGTGGAATTTAGCTATGGACACAGAGGTTCTCACTTATACTAGTTTTCATATTTCTGTTAAGGTCAATGATTCAAAATTTGGAAAGATATGGACTGTCACACGATTTTATGGACACTCAGTAACTGCAAAAAGAGAAGGAAGTTGGTAATTGCTTAGGTATTTACAACCTAAAGATAATAGCCCTTGGTTGTGTCTGGAGATTTCAACGAAATTTTGTATCAACATGAAAAATGGGGAGGATCACAAAGACCTTTTGCTCAAATGCAAGGATTCAGGCAAGCTTTACAGGATTGTGACTTTTGTGACTTGGGTTATAATGGGCTCAAGCATACCTGGTCTAACAACATAGAAGGATCAGAATTTACCAAGGAGAGGCTTGATAGAGTTTGTGCAAACACTAATTGTCTTATTATGTTTCCATCTATAAAGGTCACAACAATAGCAACAAGTTCTTCAGATCACTATCCTCTTCTAACAATTTTGAACACTCAGACACAGCCTGCAAGAAGGAAAGAAAAGTTGTTCATATATGAACACAGTTGGGGTATCAACACTGATTGCAAGGACTTAATTTCAACAACTTGGCATGCACAAAACAGAAATACAAATTCCTTAGAAGGGTTGAAAATCAAGATGAACAATTGTAAAACTCAATTACTGAAATGGAGCAGGAACAAGGAGAAAGAAGTCTCTGAGTTAATCAAGGTGCAACAAGAACAACTTTTGAATCTTCAAGCAAGAAACACAGGTGCTGATATTCAAGAAATACAATAGATTCAAAGGCAGATAAATTGGAAATTGGAACAAGAAGAAGTAAAGTGGAAACAAAGATCCAAACAAAGATGGCTTAAAGAGGGAGATAGAAACACAAGTTATTTTCACAAGTGTGCTTCTCAAAGGCACAAAATTAATACTATCAACAGCATCTATTATGGAGAGGGGCAACTTCCAACTTTTGAATAGGCCATTAATCAGATTTTTCAAGAGTTCTTCACCAATCTTTTTTCTACTTCAAATCCAGAGGGTCAACAACAGTGTGTAGAGACAATGCCAAGGTTGGTCACAGAAGAGATGAACCAAATGCTCCTAAAAGATTTTGAATATTCAGAGGTTCAACATGCAATTCTTAATATGAATCCTATGAGTTCCCCAGGTTTGGATGGGTTTTCAGCTGGTTTCTTTCAACAACATTGGGGTATAATAGGTAAGGAATTTTGTGAGGCAGTCACTACTGCCCTTAACACAAACATTTCGGACAGATCTATTAATGAGACTTTCATAGTGTTAATCCCAAAGGTCAAAAATCCTACTGCTGTAACAGAATTCAGACCCATAAATTTGTGTAATGTGATGTATAAGGTTATGGCCAAGGCAATAGCCAACAGATTGAAGAACATTTTGCCTAGAATCATTTCAACAACTTAGACTGCTTTTATACCAGATAGGATGATAGCTGACAAAGTTATTGTTGCATATGAAGCTATTTATTCAATGCAGTCTAAAATGAAGGGTTCCAAAGGATATATGGCTCTTAAGATGGACATGAGTAAAGCTTACGACAGATTGGAGTGGTCCTTTATTGAATCTATTATGGAGAAGTTGGGTTTTAACAGAAAATGGATTGCTCTTATTTCAAGATGTGTTTCAACAGTTTCTTATTCTTTATTAATCAATGGTATTCCTCAACCTTGTTTCTAGCCATCTCATGGAGTTAGACAGGTGATCCACTATCACCCTATCTTTTTATTTTATGCTTAGAAGCACTCACTCAGTTGATCAATAAAGCTGAGTTGGCTAGACAGATAACAGGGATTCCTATTGCTAGAGGGAAACTGCATATCAGTCATCTGTTTTTTGCAGATGATTGTATGCTATTTTGCTAGGCTGTAGAGTACGAATGGAGGAAAATGATGGAGATTGTAAGTCAATATGAGGAAGCATCACGCCAGAGGATGAACAAAGGCAAGTCCTCTTTCTTTTTCAGTAAAAATACCAGCATTTCTGTCAAGAACTCTTTAACTAGTATGGCAGGGATTAGAGTAACAAACTCATAGGAGAAATACTTAGGCCTTCCAGCTTTGGTAGGTAGATCAAGGAGCAAAGAATTCAAGGCTATACTAGATAGAATCAGTTCTGAAATGAGCAATTGGAAGCACAAATTCTTGTCACAAGCAGGGAGAGAGATTATGCTCAAATCTGTTATTCAAGTAATTCCCACTTACTCAATGGGAGTTTTTAAACTTCCTAAATCATTACTGAGGCAACTTAATTGTTTGATGAAAGGGTATGGTGGGGTCAGGTAAATCAAGAAAAAATGATGCATTGGCTGAGTTGGTCTCAGATGGGGAAGTCTAAAGAGTTGGGAGGTCTTGGTTTTAGAGATTTTGAAAATTTTAATCTTGCTTTGTTAGCAAAGCAAGGTTGGAGAATTCTATTGTATCCTAATTTTTTATCATCAAGAGTGTTGAAGCTTAAATATTTTTCCAAATTAGATTTTCTTAATACAAAAGTGGGAAGCAATCCATCCTATATATGGCGAAGTATTCTTTCAGCAAGAGAGCTTCTACAACAAGGACTTAACTGGAGAATAGGCAATGGGAAGTCAGTGAGGATATGGTCTGATCCATGGCTGCCACAACCAACTACTTACAAACCTCAAAGTGGTAACAAATCATTGGGGGAAGATGCTAAAGTGGAAGTACTAATAATGCCATATGGGAAGGAATGGAATCTACCTTTAATTCATGAAGTTTTTAGCAACAATGAAGCTAACCTGATTAAGCAATTACCCATCAGCCAGAGTAATCAACAAGACAAATTGATATGGAGGCATAGTGCTAATGGCTGCTTTACAGTGAGAAGTGCATATCATTTACAAGGGGAATTGCAAGATAAAGGAAAAGGTCAGAATTCTTTCATCACTAATCAGAGGTGGACCAGTTTATGGAAGATTCACTTACCTCCAGCAGCTAAGAACTTTCTATGGAGAGCCTGTCGAAATATACTGCCCACAAAGAGTAATCTGTACAAGAGGAAAATTTTGGATAATCCAATCTGTCCAATGTGCCTTAAAGAGCCTGAAACTATTGAGCATATCTTGTGGGAGTGTGCCTCAGCTAATGATGTTTTGAGTCAACTATCAAGAAAAATTCAGAAAGGCAAGTGTTCTTACAGAAGCTTCACAGAGTTAATAGAAGACATGCTTAACAAATTAGATAAGCAAGAAATGATAGAGTTGTCCTTATCCTTTTGGAATCTATGGTGGAGAAGAAACCAGTTAGTTTTCAAAAATATTTTGATACATCCCCAGGCTTGATACACAAAGTGAGACAAGTGCAGCTAGATTTATGTACAGTTGAACCAAGGCAAGAGCATCAAGTCAGTGCAGAAAACAGAAGGATGGCTTCATGGGAATGTCCACCTCAAGGTTTTTGTAAAGTTAACTGGGACATGGCTGTTGATAAACAACACTGTAAAATAGGAATAGGGGTAGAAATTAGAGATGAAGTTGGTAATTTTTTGGCAACCTTGAGGAAAAAACAAGACTTAATGCCTGATCCGAATCTAGCAGAGGCCATAGCAGCAGGGATAGCAGCAAAGTTTGGAATAGAATTGGGTATGAGGAGGGTCATACTTGAAGGAGACTCCAAAAAAGTGGTCAATGAACTCAATCTAAAGAATCAGAATAGCAGCTACTTTGGGATGACCATTAGTGACACTCAAGCTACAATGACAAAGTTGGAAACATGTATAGTCAGACATGTAAACAGGGAGGGTAATTCTATTGCCCATAATCTAGCTAAAAAGGCTTTATATGTTTCAGATTACATAGTAGACATGGAGGAAACTCCAATGTTTTATCAGAACATGTAACACAATATGTTATCAATGAAGGAAGTTGTTTCTCAAAAAAAAAAAAAAAAAGCAAGTGGTACATTTACAAATCAAGTGGTACATTTACACTACGAAAGCAGTGACAATGTGACATCACTGACATGATCCAAACCATCTGGAATTACGCATAAGGATGCAGAGGAGACGCTTTAGGCTGCGTTTGGATACTGAACTGAGTTGAGTTAAGTTAAATTTTTTATAAATAGTAGTGAGTTAAGATTGTTGAATGAGTTTGGTGGGGTCCACTAAGATGAGTTTAAAATGTGTTTGGATGTTAAAATGAGTTGAGATATATTTATAAGAAGTTGTAAAAAAAATAGGTCCCACCATTATTTTATACTGTTCATCTGAGATGCAAAACCGACCAAATTGTCTCCTGTTTTGTACTGTTTTGTCTGAACCCAAAAACAATAATCCCACCAGTACCTTTCTTCCGTCTAATAGTACTGTTTTATCTTTTATTATTATTATTATTATTATTATTATATATCATATTTGACCGAGTATCATTATTAATAGTCCGTACATGCACTGCAGCCAAACGTGGGTATACACTACAGCCACAAGGTCAAAACGTGGCAGATGGGCAAAACAATGGTTGAAAAGCAGCCCTCTGCAAACTTGTCTCGTCTGTCTACAGTTTACAAATAAGTTTAGGATGAAACTCGGCTTGAACGTGTGTTTAGATAGCAGATGAAGTTAAAAAAGAAACTGAGTTGAGTTGCATTCGGCATCCAAACGAAGCCCTAGAAAACGACACACAAGGGTATTTCTAATAAGATCTAAATGCACTTGTAAAGTCAAAAGAAAATCTTATAAACACAGCCCGTATCCCATTCTTTTTTGACATTTTTCTATTTCTTCCCAATTCGGTCAGCCCAGCCCATCTTTTTTTCTTTTTTCTTCCCCCCTCCAGCCTTCTCTTCCCTAACCTTCTTCATCCTTCTCTCTCTCTCTCTCTCTCTCTCTCTCTCTCTCATAAAACCCCATTCACTTTCTTTTCTCTCTCTCGACCCTCCTTAAACTCCCTCTCTCACACCTCTCTCTTTCGTAATCTAATTTTCATCGGAGACCAGAGGTCTCTCTCTCTCTTTCCTCACGATTCTTCAACCGTGTGTCTCAAATCTCCCAAATCTCCTTTCTACAGATGTTTCCCGTGTTTGGTCTCAAAAGAAAATGAAGAAAACTGCAGCCTAGGTCAGCCAACGAAGAACATGGTTGTTCTTCATGGGAAAAGTGGAGTTTTTTTTATTATTATTTTCTTCTTCTAGATCTGTGAAGTTTTGCTTCAAATCTATAAAAAAAAAAAAAAAAATTCACTCTCGTTTTCTCTATAGATCTGGACAGATCTTCCTATATTTCAAGAGATGATGTCCAGATCTCAGTGTTTTTGTATTTTTTTTTTCCTTTTTGGTCGATCTTTATTGTTTGTTTTTTTCCATCTAGATCCGAACACATGTTCATATATTTTGAGCTCCATGTTTTTGTCTTATAGACTAGATCCTAGAGGAGCTACTTTAGATCTGTCAATCTATTTACGTAGATCTATTTTTTCTTGTGTATTGTTCAAGTCTAACATTTTTATCTTCTAGGTTTTTTTAAAAAAAATTGTGGTTGTTGTAAACTTGAACAGATGTACATGTTTTAGTGTAGGTCCAAGAAGTTTGAAGATTTATTTATTGTTATGTATTGTTCAGAACTACGTTTTTTACATTTTATTTTTAGAGAAAGTTTTTTTGTTCTTTGCCAACTTCGACAGAGCTCGATGTTCACACTTAGGATTTTAGATGTAAATATTGGGACTATTATTTAACTTCTCTAAATATCTTTTAGAACTATGTATTACATATGAAAGTATCAAAGTGCAAACTTTTTATCAACTCGATTAAGGTGCAACTTTTTTTTGGTAGCTGTAATTTCTACTTTTTTTAGTATGTATATGCCTATGAGCTATTTCATGAAAGCATTGAAAAATTCATATTTTACTGGAAAGCAATAGCATAAAAAAAATGAAAAAGCTATAAATATCTGTCTATATTTTACATGTAAATATCTATCTATCTACGTAATTTTTTTTTTTACATCTAACTGCTCTGTGATCAAATTATGTAATAAGCGAAGGAAAATAAGTGTACCAGACGATGCAAACCATGAGACACAGAGAACAAAGTTAGATGTAAAAAAATCGTACGTTCAAGAAGACCAAAATAAATAGAAAAGACGACCGGATAAGCATAGCAAGCAAGAAGACCAAAAAGTAAGTCGGCAAACAAAGGAAGAAGAGCACAAAATAGGAAAATTGGAAACAACGGAGGGATAAAAACGTAAAAATAGCAGTAAAAGAAGATAACGTAAAAACAACAATAAAAGAAGATAAATGGATAAAGATAAAAAAAAAGTTGTCGACAAGGAAAAAAGGCGGAAAGAAAAAAAAGTAAAATCTGCTGCCTCTCTAATACTGTTACAGTAAAAAGACCAGATTATCCCAATGTAAACGGACACAAAAGAAGAATAGAGAAGGATAGAAAAGATAAAACACTAAAAAAAAGGAAAAAATGCAGGGAGGATAACAAAATTACTGTTTACGGTTATCCCCACTTATAATATATATATTTATATATATAGTATAGATATAGAAATATGTGGGTTTTTCATCATGAATAAAGCATGCATGAACTTTTATTTGCAATTTTCCGGCAGAAGAGGTGAGTTGAACAATATATGATCGGACTTGGCCCCAGTACTACTAGAGAAGGATCACAAATTTTGAATGAAATTCTCTCTGATATTGCATCTGGTTGTATTTAGAATTCCTTTAAAACGTACAAATTATTTGAGTCTGTATATTTCTCTTCTTATTTTAATATGTAATACAGTGGAATAGTTTCATGAGCCTATTTCAACTAAGATTATGTTTGGAAAACAAGTTTTTCTTAAAATTTTCATGTTCATCTCATCTCATCTTTTCACTTTTTCAAATCCCCATACAAAATATAATAAATAATTCAATTTTTTCAAATCTCAAAACTAAAAAATAATATTTTAAACTTTAAAACAAAATACAAAATTCTCATCTCATCCTCCAAACATAATCTAATTGTTTGCAGTACTACGAATAGGACCTGAAATTTCTTGTGGGTTGTTCAGGCTTGTTTTCTCGGGATTCCTACCATTGTAATAATCCCTCAAGTGGGTACACAAGTACTATCGTGGTTATGGATATGAAGCTGATTATCGAGTATAGGATATGTTCACTTAAGTGGTATCTCGTGTAATCCGGTTATATATAGAGTATACCATAATTGTTGAAAGTAAGCGGATTACTGAGCTGTCACGTTTTGTGGCATAACTAATCCCTGATGAGGAGAAGAAGGCTCGGAAGTTCGAGCAAGGGTTGAACGATAAGATTTATGAACGAGTGGTAGTCTTTCGGATCTAAAGTTTCTCAGAGTTAGTGAGTAAGGCTACAGTATTTGAATCAAGTTTTCAAACAAGTGCCGTGTCGCAAGATCAGAGGAAGAGGACTACTCCACTTGGGTCATATTCTAGTATGGACCAAGGCCGGTGGAAAAAGAGGAACAAAGGCAGTAGCTTTGGTAAAAAGCCAATTTAGGGCAACCAACAAGTATATCAATGTAGGACATATAATTGAATACACGTTGGAGAGTGTAGGAAGGAGGCAGGACTATGCTTTCGTTGTGGCAAGCTAGGTCACTATCTCAGGGACTACGTTGTATTGGACAGCAACAAGACCGCCATACCACCACCACCCAAGACTGAAGGGACAGCGTGAGGCAGCAACAAGTGCACAACTGCGCTTGCACTGGTTTTTGCACTAACGCTTGGAGAGGTTGAAAATAGAAATGACATGATCATGGGTACAGATTCTTTCAATTTTTTTTCTCTAAGAAATTAACATGTTGTTTGTTGATAAGTCTGTGGTTATTTAATTCATGAATGATGTTGAACGTGATCACAGGTACCCTTTCTTTGTTTTCCAATAAAGCTATTGTGTTGTTTGGTTCTAGAGCTAAACATTCATTTGTTTCTATGGATTATTCTAAGTTTTGTACTTTAGAAACTGAAAACCTGAAGTACAAGTTAGTTATCTCAACCCCAACAAAAAAAGGTAATCTGTGATGAGGTTCTATCAGGGTGTCCATTATCCATTGAAGGGAGACTAATGCCAGCTACTTGATAGTATTCTGCACGGTCAGGTTTGATGTAATATTGGGTATGGATAGGCTGGCTTCCTACCACGCTAGTATTGATTATTTTAAAAAGGAAGTGATATTTAGACTCCTGAAGGAGTTGAATTTTGGTTTGCAGGGTCGAAAGTGCGGTAACACCCACCAATTATATCTACTATTCAGGTTGGAAAACTATTGCATGATGGTTGTCAGGGATTCTTAGCCTGTGTGGTAGAGGCACCAAAAAAGGAGTTGAAGTTAGAGGAGATCCCTATCGTGAGAGAATATCCGGAGGTATTCCCTGAAAACTTGTTTAGACTACCACCCCAGTGAGAAGTAGAGTTTGCCATTGAGTTAGTCACAGGCACGACACCTCTTTCGAAAGCCCTTACCAAATGGCTCCATCTGAGCTAGCTGAACTTGATTGAGCTGCATTATTGCATATTTTACACATTTAAAACCAATATATTTTTAATTGTTTTATTATTTTATCATTGGTTTTAGATGGAAAAATTGATTAAGAGGCATAAATCCAAGTTGTGAATTAAATTGATTAAAAGCATAGTTTATGCTTGATTTTATAACTTGTGATTTATTTGGGCAATAAGTTCTTCACATGCACAACATACTTTTAATGTTTGATTTTTTTTATCTCTTGTTTAGTTTTATTTATTTTAGTTTCTTTATCTTATTTTATTTTATTTTATTTTATTTGTCTAGTTTTATTTTTATTTTATGTGATCATTATTTAATTTTGCTTGTCTAATTTTTATTTATTTTATTTTTATTTTTTTGATTTTCTGCGCTGACTAAACGACATGTCGTTTGGTCAGCAGATCAAAACGACATGTCGTTTTGAACTAAATTGGTTTCTGCCGTTTGAGCTAAACGACGTGCCGTTTTGTCTAAGGGTAAAAACGACATGTCGTTTTGCACGTTGGTCGTTCCTGTCGTTTGAAGCCAACGACATGCCGTTTCGACACGAACGACATGTCGTTCGGTTCATCTTCTACCTCCCGAACTGCGTCTCGAGCTACAGTGCACTCCATGCACAGCAGCTTCGAGCTGCCACCGTGAGCCGTCCTCCACCCACCTGCAGCCACCAGCAACACCAGACGACGCCGGCGATCATTCCTCCACCCCATGCACGGCCAAGAACTGCCCGACGCCACGGCAGCACCTTCTGCAACTCCGCACGTCCAAACTGCACTGTATTCGCACTACAGCGCTGCTCAGCGCACTTCCACCGCCCAGTGCAGCCTCATCCAACATCCACAGCACTGCCCATCCTCCTTCAGCGCAGCCACAGTTGAACCACCGTGTGCCATAGCCAAGCATGCACGGCCATCACCGAGAAGCCTTTGTTCCACCTCCTCGAAACAGAGCACCTCCGCCTCGCTATTCACAGCAGAGCCCACGTCGTCACCATCTGAAACTCCATGCATGCTGAAACGGGAAGCAGAACGGAAAGAAAGAAGAAGAAAAGGAAAAAAGAGAAGAGAAAGAAGAGAAGGGCAGAGCTGGCGACGAAAAAGCAGAAGAAAAAGAAAGAAAAAAAAAAGGAAAGAGGAAGAAGATGATGCGGACGAAAAACTGGAAGAAAAGAAAGAACAGAGAGAAAGAAGCAGAAAGCGGACGAGCACGCTAGAAAAGAAAGAAAGAAAAGAAAAAGAAAGGAGAAGAAGAAAAGAAAGAGGAAGCAGAAAGAAAACAAAAGAAAAGAAAGAAAGAACAGAAAGAAAGAGAGAGACGGACGAAAGAAAAGTAAAATAAAAGAAAGCATGGGAAACAAAGCATGGGAGACGCAGACGCACATGGGCAGCTCAGACACAAGCAACAGTGAATTATTTTGAAGCCTATATAAAGGCTTGTAAACAGACGGAGAAGAGGAGGTGGAGGTTAGACACCCAGTAGAATAGCTTAGGAGTAGTCTGCAGATTTTTAGGAGAAAGTGCAGATGAAGTGAGGGAGTTCGGTGATGCAGTTGAGAGCCTAATGGACCAACTGTGTTATCGAGCTGTTCCGCTTCATCTGTAGTCTCCACTTTTATTTTATTTTATTTTTATTTTTATTTATGTTATTTATTTTTATGCACTTTAAATTAATGTCCTTTATTTTTCTGCACTTTTATTTTCTGCATTTAATTTCCTGCACTTTTATTTTCTTGTCATTTAATTTTCTGTCATTTATTTTTCTGCACTTTTATTTTCTGAAATTTATTTTATGTCATTTAATTTTCTTGCTCTTCTAATTTCAGTCATTTAATTTTCAGCAATTTAAATTCATTGTCTCGCACTTTAATTTCTTTAATTTTCATCACTGCATCTCAAACACTCAAATCAAACAAAATGAATCTGGTTCACGGCCAGTAAATCTTCTTTTCACTGCACTCTCTCATCCATTGTACATATCATCACTTTTTATTTTTATTTTCTCATCGTAAATATTTCCACCATTTTATACGAGTTTATTTTTAGCACTTTTCCTGTGGAGACGATCTAGGAATTTATTACTAATTACTACGCGACACGCTCCTGCACTTGGGATAGCCTTTTGTGCTGCTCATTTATGAATGAGTCAAGTTTTTGGCGCCGTTACTGGGGAAAGTTGTTTAAATTTAAACTCGTGGTTTTTATCTTTATTTAAAAAAAAAAATACCATGTCAGCGTCCAGGATTTCCTGGCATGATGAAGTGATACCGACATACGATTGCACAATGATCGCAAGTGTCCGCTTTGGCAAAGTAGTTATCTTGCCTGTTATCCCATTTATTTTGCGGTATTTATTTAGGGATATTGAGTCTTAGAAAACTCGCTTTTGAATGAGTCATTTTTTTTCTGTTTTTACATTACTTGCTTCATTAAATTTACTGCATATTTATAAATAAAAAAAAAAAAAAATTCCTTGAATGTTTAATTTGGTGTTCTACGTGTTATATATATACAAAAAAAAAAATCAATTTTTTTTCTTTTCTCTTTGCATTTGTTTATTTGGTGTTCTGCGTGTTATATATATACAAATAAATAAATAAGGGAAGGAGATTTGTTGTGACTTTAATACTCAAAGACTAATTTTATAGAGTTGGAAAGAAAACGAACAAACAAGCTTTATCATAAACCAGCAGACTAAACAGCAGACTGACCCTCCATTTCTTGTAAACGTTGAACCTCTGCTGTTAAACGCTGCTGATCACTTTGTAATTGTTCCATCTTTCGTTCCATCTCTTCTATGTGTGGTTGAAGTTTTTGAGCATACTGTTCCACATATCCCCACAACTCCCTATTTTCACGTTTTAAAATTTCAATTTTTTTCGTTTATTTGCAAGCTTTTCTTGCAATTTAAGAACCTGAAGTTTAAGTTTGTCAACTTCATTCTCTCGTGAAAGAAATATCCGGGACATAGCATTAACGGCGGCAGCATATTGGGAACCCAACATTCTCGTGCCTGCAACCACCTCAGCATCGGACCGGGTAGAGAAATATATCTCTACCCCAACCATGGCATTGACGGCCTCAGGACAGAGAAAGACTGGTTGAGGGGTAGGTAATGCTTGATTCAGATCAGGAATATTGTTAGCAGAATGTTGGCTGGCCATTTGACAAGTTGAGAGATTGAGAGAAGTAGTGAGAATTGAGAAAGAGAAAGCGAAATATGAGAAATGCAGAGATTGTTCTGTGTTACGAGAGGGTGGAAATGATCTCTTATATAGAGGTCCGGAGCATTCAAAGGCTCAGCAAAGATCAATCCAGTCGGGACCCAAGCAGAGATCGAGGCCATAAAGCATTTGTCCATTTGCAATTTACAGCATGATCCGGACCCAGGACTCCAAGATTTACGGCAATTGTCGAACTTCGGGATTTACGACACCCAGGATTTATGGCAAGTGGATGTTTAACTCTTGCTCAGCTGGCAGATCATCTTCAAATTCAATCCAACTTGAGGGTTCTAGTGTCGAGAACACTCAACACGTAGTTGGAATGAGTCACATAAAAATTTTCGCAAGAAAATTTTTCACCCCAAGCATTTCTCTCTGGGCCAGGAAATTTTTCTCTACTCTCGCATACTTACTTAAACACTGTTTCTGCAATTGCATTTTGTTGTTTATTTTGTATTGTTTCTTTTATTGCCTCTCTTTGTTTAGTTTCTGTGTCATGATTTGTTTACTTTTTGCGTGTGTATAATGGATTTCATGATTGTTTATTTTTTATGTTGTTGTTTGTTGATTGTTTTTCTTTATTTATTTTCTGTATTAGTTTTTCTTTTGTTGCTCATCTTTTTTTTATTAGTGTGTGTGCTCTTGATTACACAATTTTTGCCTTAATGTGATATGCACTGTTATACACATCATTGACACACTCCATTTCCATCAATTTGAGCATCTTGGTGGTGTAGTTGAGCGGGATTATTTTATGAAGATTTATTTTCAACCCTGAGCATAGAACATAATTCCTGATGCATCGACATATTCTGCTTGATGTATGACTTGAAATACCAGGATGCTATATTTATTGAGATAGACTTGGCATGATTTATATATAATGAAGGGAAAATCTCAAACAAAATTTTGCACACGCTTACACTCATAGTGTTCTTCATTACTGTTCATGGATTTTACACAGGAGAAGTAAACTGCAGGACTACCGAGCCTTTTAAAAAAAAGGATCTGCCTCAGTGGTAAGGGCGAACTTGGGATTGTGTGGATTAGGCGCACGGTCCTCGGTTTGATTCCCCACTGTTCGAATCCACTTGAAAAAAAAATAGTAATAATAATAAATAAAGGATGAAGCGGTGCGCTTTCCTTATTAAAGAGCTAGAAACAGTTACCCAAACTTTGGGGGTTGAGTGATCAACCTTTAAACAGAGTTGGCGTGAAAACTGCTAGACCCTTGGGCTTTGAGGTAGTTAGAATCAGAAATGATTAATCTTAAGGTTGAAAAATCCTGAGATAAATCCCGAGTAG
>QEOT01003207.1:177522-206363 GCA_003123785.1 Pterocarya stenoptera
GCAGCTTCGAGCTGCCACCGTGAGCCGTCCTCCAACCACCTGCAGCCACCAGCAACACCAGACGACGCCGGCGATCATTCCTCCACCCCATGCACGGCCAAGAACTGCCCGACGCCACGGCAGCACCTTCTGCAACTCCGCACGTCCAAATTGCACTGTATTCGCACTACAACACTGCTCAGCGCACTTCCACCGCCCAGTGCAGCCTCATCCAACCTCCACAGCACTGCCCAGCCTCCTTCAGCGCAGCCACAGTTGAACCACCGTGTGCCATAGCCAAGCATGCACGGCCATCACCGAGAAGCCTTTGTTCCACCTCCTCGAAACAGAGCACCTCTGCCTCGCTATTCACAGCAGAGCCCACGTCGTCACCATCTGAAACTCCATGCACGCTGAAACGGGAAGCAGAATGGAAAGAAAGAAGAAGAAAAGGAAAAAAGAGAAGAGAAAGAAGGGAAGGGCAGAGCTGGCGACGAAAAAGCAGAAGAAAAAGAAAGAAAAAAAAAAGGAAAGAGGAAGAAGATGATGCGGACGAAAAACTGGAAGAAAAGAAAGAACAGAGAGAAAGAAGCAGAAAGCGGACGAGCAAGCTGGAAAAGAAAGAAAGAAAAGAAAAAGAAAGGAAAAGAAGAAAAGAAAGAGGAAGCAGAAAGAAAACAAAAGAAAAGAAAGAAAGAACAGAAAGAAAGAGACAGACGGACGGAAGAAAAGTAAAATAAAAGAAAGCATGGGAAACAAAGCATGGGAGACGCAGACGCACATGGGCAGCTCAGACACAAGCAACAGTGAATTATTTTGAAGCCTATATAAAGACTTGTAAACAGACGGAGAAGAGGGGGTGGAGGTTAGACACCCAGTAGAATAGCTTAGGAGTAGTCTGCAGATTTTTAGGAGAAAGTACAGATGAAGTGAGGGAATTCGGTGATACCGTTGAGAGCCTAATGGACCAACTGTGTTATCGAGCTATTCTCCTTCATCTGTAGTCTCCACTTTTATTTTATTTTTTTTTATTTTAATTTATGTTATTTATTTTTATGCACTTTAAATTAATGTCCTTTATTTTTCAGCACTTTTAATTTCTGCACTTTAAATTACTGTCATTTATTTTCTGCACTTTAAATTTTTGTACTTTTATTTTCTGCATTTAATTTCCTGCAGTTTTATTTTCTTGTCATTTAATTTTCTGTCATTTATTTTTCTGCACTTTTATTTTCTGCAATTTATTTTATGTCATTTAATTTTCTTGCTCTTCTAATTTCAGTCATTTAATTTTCAGCAATTTAAATTCACTGTCTCGCACTTTAATTTCTTTAATTTTCATCACTGCATCTCAAACACTCAAATCAAACAAAATGAATCTGGTTCACGACCAGTAAATCTTCTTTTCACTGCACTCTCTCATCCATTGTACGTATCATCACTTTTTATTTTTATTTTCTCATCGTAAATATTTCCACCATTTTACACGAGTTTATTTTTAGCACTTTCCCTGTAGAGACGATCTAAGAATTTATTCCTAATTACTACGCGACACGCTCCTGCACTTGGGATAGCCTTTTGTGCTGCTCATTTCCGAACGAGTCAGAACTCAAAGAGCAGTTGCAAGATTTGTTAAACAAGGGTTTCATCAAGCCCAATGTGTCACCTTGGGGAGCTCCTATTCTATTTGTGAAAAAGAAAGACGGATCAATGAGAATGTGTATTCATTACAAGGAACTTTATCGGGTGACTATAAAAAATAAATATCCATTACCCCACATAAAAGATTTATTTGATCAACTTCAAGGCACTCAGGTATTTTCTAAGATTGATCTTCGATCTGGGTACCATCAATTAAAGATCAGGACAAAAGATGTGGCCAAGACAGCTTTCAGGACCAGATACAACCATTATGAGTTTCTGGTTATGCCTTTTGGCCTAACTAACGCCCCAATGGTATTCATGGACTTAATTAATAGAGTGTTTCACAACTTCTTAGACAAATTTGTGTTGGTATTTATAGATGACATACTGATATATTCCAAAAGCCATAGTGAGCATGAAGAGCATTTGAGATTAGTACTCAAAATACTTAGGGATAAAAGGGTGTTCGCTAAGTTGATGAAATGTGATTTCTGGCTAGAGTCAATCGCATTTTTGGGACATGTGGTCTCCAAAAATGACATTTCAGTAGACCCTGGGAAAGTGGAAGCAGTAGTTAATTGGTCAACGCTGAAGAATGTGTATGAGATTAGAAGTTTCTTAGGGTTGGTGGGATATTACTATCGATTCATTGATGGTTTCTCCAAAATAGCAGTTCCTGTCACTGCCCCAGGAAGAATAATAAGGTTGAATGGACAAAAAAATGTGAAGAAAGCTTCCAAGAATTGAAACAGAGGTTAGTGACAGCCTCGGTGTTAATAGTTTCCACTGCAAGAGGAGGATTTGTAGTTTACAGTGATGCATCAAGGTTGGGTTTGGGTTGTGTATTAATGCAACACGGGTAAGTCATAGCATATGCTTCACGACAACTAAAGTCATACGAACGAAATTACCCCATGCATGATCTAGAGTTGGCAACAGTTATCTTTGCACTTAAGATTTGGAGACAATATCTATATGGGAAAAATTGAAAAATTTATACATATCACAAGAGTTTGAAGTATTTCTTCACCCAGAGGAAATTAAACATGAGGCAGAGGAGATGGTTTGAGTTTATCAAGGATTATGATTGCAACCATCAACTATCACCCGGGTAAAGCTAATATTGTAGTTGAAACATTAAGTAGGAAGTCAATGGGACCAGCAGTTGCAGCCCTTATCACTCAACACTAGTTGTTAATGGACTTAGAAAGAGCCGGTATTGATGTCATCACTAGCAATCTGAGGGTTTTCATGGCTAGTTTGGTGGTTCAACCAGCCTTGAGAATTAAAGCTACTCAGAAAGAAGATTCGGGGTTGGTGAAGCTAGTAGAAGAAGTCAGGAACGAGAATAAAACTGAGTTCAGCATTTCCAAGGATGGAATATTAAGGTTCAAAGGTAGATTGCGCGTGCCCTCTAATGATGAACTAAAGAGGAAAATTCTCAAGGAAGAACATTGTTCGTTATACACAGTCCACCCATGGAGTACCAAAATGTATCGGGACTTGAGAAAATCTTTTTGGTGGAATGATATGAAAAGAGAAATTGCCAAACATGTGGAACAATGCCTAACTTGTCAACAGGTAAAGGCAGAACATCAGGGACCAGTAAGGTTGCTGCAACCACTCCAGATTCCAGAATGGAAGTGGGAGCATATCTCCATGGATTTTGTAACGGGCCTACCAAGGACATTGAGCAAACAAGATGCAATATGGGTGATCATGGATCGCTTAATGAAGACTGGTAGCTTCTTGCCCATTAAATTTTCTTATAAGTTAGAGAAACTAGCCGAGCTGTACTTGCAGGATATGGTGAGGTTGTATGGGGTACCAGTATTTGTTGTGTCGGATAGAGATCCTAATTTCACTTCAAAGTTTTGGCGAAGCCTATAGGAGGCCACGGGCACTAAGTTAAATTTCAGTACCGCTTTTCACCCTCAGACGGATGGATAGTAAAAAAGGACTATTTACGGTTTAGAAGACATGCTAAGGGCATGTGTGATGGACTTCAAGGGGACTTGGATATGACATTTACCATTCGTCAAGTTTGCTTATAATAATAGTTATCAGACCAGTATTGGAATGGCACGTTATGAGACATTATATGGCAAAAGGTGCATATCTCCATTGAATTGGGATGAAGTGGGTGAAAAAAAGATTTTGGGGCCATAAATCATCTAGAAGACCACTTAGAAGATTTATATTATTCGGGCTAGAATGAAAGCAGTTCAGAGCTGACAAAAGAGTTATGTTGATAATCGTTGCCGCCAGTTAGAGTTTGAGGTTGGAAACAAAGTATTTTTTAGGATAACACCAATGAAAGAAGTTATGAGATTTTAAAAGAAGGGCAAGTTGAGTCCTAGATATATCGGCCCCTTTGAGATTCTTGATAGGATTGGACCAAGGGCATATAGGGTAGCACTTCCATCAGCACTTGTAGGGATGCATAATGTGTTTCATGTTTCCATGTTGAGGAAGTACATCCCCAACCACAACCACATTATTGACTATGAGCCACCTCAGATTCAGGAAGATATGACTTATATTGAAGAACCAGTGCAGATTTTAGGAAAAAAAAAGAGCAGGTATTACGGACTCGAACTATCTCTTTGGTTAAAGTGTTGCGGAATAATCACACTAATGACGAAGCTTCTTGGGAATTTGAGGAAGAGATGCGAGATAAGCATCCACGACTATTCGATGAGAGTTTTGATAACTTGTAGTAAATTTCTAGGACAAAATTTTTACATGGGAGGATGATGTAAACCCCAAGCCCGTAGCCCATACCAGACGAAGCCCAGCACCTGAAGACCCCAAAAACGATTTCATTTGGTAAGTTGGTTTCTCCCTTTCAGTTTTCTTCTTCCCTGATTTTCTCTCCCCATCAGTTTCTTTCTCCCCCATTTTCTCTTCCCTAATCCCACATTCCCCTTTTCAAATCAGTTTTTCATTCCTCCCTAACCTTCTAACAAACTCACTAACTCTCTCTTCCTCTACCACTCCTACGAAACTCTATGATTTAGGGTGTTGTCGTACGTGGATCTACTCGTTTTGGTCTCACCGCCAAGCTTCCTCATCGGAGTTGGGTTGTGGACGACGGTAACACTCTCTCTCTCATTCTCTATTCTCACTCCCTTACATGCACGCGCACACACAGACACACACACACCCATTTTAATTCCTCACCCTTGAGCATCTTAGCAGATCGTGTTTCCCGTCGTGCAATGCTACCACAATCAGCACCGTCGTAGGTTGCCTCACACTGGTAAGGCTCTCTCTCTCTACATCTCTCATTCTCTCCCTCTTTTCCTCTGTTTTCTTCTCTTTCCCTCAACATTTCATCTATGGCGGTTTATCCCCATCGCTACCCTTGAGCCCTACACCACAAATAAACATCTCTATGCACTGCCAACACTGAAGCCACCCTTTCGCAGCCAAGGTAGTTTTCCTTTCTAGTGAGTGTTCAGATGTTAGCCCTATTGCGATGTGTTTTCCAATGAATAAACTAAGTTTTTGATATTGTTGGTGAATCACAGAGAAGTAATTTCATTTCTGCATAACGTGTGTCATCCTCCAATTCCACGGTTCACTGCACGAAATTAGGTATAATAATTTTGAGTATTTCCTCTCCGTTGTGAAATGTACTGTTGTGAATGTAGAGTTGTATGAAAAAGCTTTGATTTATGTGAAGTTATGAGGTTAATTTGTGGGTGTCTTTGTTATTGTTGGGGTTATAGATGTTGATGGTTGAGTTGATATGACTATTTCGGGTTATATTGGACATGGAGTTTGTTACGATGATTGTTTTGGGATGGAATGATGTGGCTCTTCAGTTTTATTTTATGACTACTGTTGGGTAAATTTTTTGAGTGAATGTGTAGGCTGTTTGGGTTATTATGTGGCTATTGGGCTGTTTTAGTTACTATTGGAATTGATAAATGGTTGTTTGGGTTGATAAATATGATTATTTAGAGTGTTATGTGTGGCTGTTTGGACTAGCAATTTTGACTGTGTGGTGTTATAATTTGAGTTAATGTTGACTGTTGGGTTTGTTTTTTGGAGGGTTGTGTCGGGTTGCGACGATTGTGGCTGTCACTATTGCAACAAGTTATGTTAGTGACCTGGTTGGGTTGGATAAGACAATTTGTGTTGACGTTTTGGAGGTTGTGTGTGTGAGCATGCTTGTACCATGTATTGAATAGAATCACGGGATTTAGTCACTTATATTGAATTTATATATATATGGAGAATTGACACGTTAGTGAATAATTTTCTGTTTAGGTTGTAACATTGATAAAGCTCGAGTCCAAAACTTTAGTAACTCTCTGCAAGAGTCAGGTAAACGGGATTCCTATGCTAAACTTTGTATAAAAAGAAAATGAACTGAGGTTGATTTATAAAAATGCGTATGATATGTTTTGGAAAGAAATGTGAAAAACAACATTAGTTATATGTTCTGCATTACGTATGAAATCTAGATCAAAGAGAAAATGTTTTTGACATGACTAGTGTAACATGAGCAATATTTGGACATATTGTTTTCTGAAATGTGCAAAAGAGCGAATATGAAATCTGAAAATTTTATACATGTTATATGAAGATGTTCCGAATCTGTCTAACTATGTGAAAATGATATGAATATGTTCAACACTATTTGATATGATATGCATTTGAAAATCCTTTGGCATGACTTTCTGATTCTGATTATGGTTCTGATATGATGATTCTGATTTTGTAATATGTTTGATACCAACATCTTTGATATGAGTGCACCTACTTTGAAAATAAAATAGTTTTTCTTCTTGTTATTTCCTGTGTGCACACTTGGGGCTCCGAAAATGAATAAGGAAAAGTTTCACATTCTGATATAGCCTGGTTTGGCCACCGAGGATAGCACAACCCTACCACAGAGGTTAAATATGGTATATGATATGATATGGTGATATGATATGATACGATAAGTTATGATATGATAAGATGAAGATGTTTTGTCATGTTATGCCAAAAGGTCTTTAAATATGAAGAGCTGATTGTTGAATATGAACACTTTGAAATGTCACTCTGATTTTCTAATAATACGTTTTGAGATTTGCATATTGAAATTGAAATGTTTTGGTTCTGCATTTTGAAATCTTTGAAAAGGCTCATGTTTACATGCTAGTATATGTTATTCGCTTACTGAGTTGTTGATAACTCACCCTCGTATCTTCATAATATTTTCAAATGATGTTAATGGTTCAGTTGGGAACCAGGACTACTAGCTAAGGATAGGAAGTTCACCTAAGGGTACTAGTGATTAATATAGGAGTTTTATTTAGTAGTCTAGATTCTAGTTTGTTATGGTTTACGGAGCTTTATGTAATTATTTGTTCATTATGTCAAAGTACTAGATATTGTGGAAATGTAGATTTATGTTTATTGGATTTATCATATTGATGACCTTGTGGAGGAATGTATGCATCAAGTTGAATCAGATGGAGTTATGCCTTTGTGTTTTGGAGCCTTTAGATGTGATACTTGTATTTTTTTTTTGTATTGAGAGACAATTATAGGTGACAGGTAGTAATTCTCCGACTCATTCGGGCACGAGACGTTATAATAATGGTTTAATATAAGAGAAATGGTATTTGCAGTAGTGGAGTGCGCAAGCGCCGTGCAATCCATTTGAAAAAAAAAAAGTGAGTAAATTCGGGATCCACATGAAAAAAAAATAATTTTTTACTAGTAGACTTCATTTTTTTTAAAAACGATTGTACGACGCTTGTGCACTCCACAACTGTATGTAGCACAATATTTAATATAATATTCAATCCAAGTTCTAACCTTACTCTCTCTTTTTTCATAAATTTAAAAAGATGGGAATAAAATAATACAAGGAGACAGAGAGTTGCTGAAGCATTTTGACTTGAAAACCTCAAACATTTTATGGCAAAATCAAATTGGACTGCATTACCTTAAATTTCTCACTGCTCCTGCTGCTGGGCCCACAATCCAAACATAGTCCTACCCTTGATTTGGAACCTCTGAGCCAAGCTCCAAACAACGAATTAAGGGTATGTTAGAGAGTCAACTCCATTTCAACTTATCGATGATATTTACTATTTTTTCAGTTTTTTGTAAAAAGTTAAATATATCTCAATCTACTTCATACATTTAATACATTTCAATGCATCTTAGCTCACTCTAAACCTCATGACCATCCGTACACGTCACACTGCTCTAAGCCACTCCGAGGCTTAAGCATCGTGTAACCTTACTTAGGACAGATTACCCATTACGTACGGTAAATCCATCCGGCCCATGTGTCTAACCAAAACACACAAGTACCTTACCCCTTTATCACCTAAGACCAACATATCTTACATTGGTCATCAGGTCGTATGGACAAGCGCCATACTCCGATACCAACCTTTTCTTACCCGGCTAGCACGATTCTTCATGCTACCCGCACCTCTTGACAGTTCATCCCAACACTTGACATGATAAGACTTCATTCATGACTACACCTTACGTCACGCCATATAGCTTGAGACTATTCCCAAGCTACACCGTGTCTTGTCACGTCACCTCACATACATCCTAACTCATCACATCACGGCTTCTTGCTTGGTCACGTCACTTCGTGACGTTGCCCAGTCATGCTTCCGCTGCACTACTCTGATACTTTCCAGCCACTTCGCACATACTCCAGGCTATAAGTCGACTACACGGTGACACTTGTCACCTCAGACTACAGCCATATCACTACTACAGCACATAAGCCACAACCACACTTCATAGCACAGTCTACATCACTACACAACACACTTCCCAACTACGCCCAACACTTCACGTCACGACACATCACAACACCTTACTACATAGCAACTCCATAATACTAGCAGCACAGTCTGCAACCTAGTCAACCAACTAGCATCTAACATAAATAACGAGGGATAGAGAGTTATACCATCGAAGGGATAACCCGTGCGTCACTCGTTGACCGTCACAGTTGATGACGTCGGAAGGGTCGTACGGGGCTGCTAAACTACGTAAGGTGGCTGTTTAGGCATTTGGATAGCTAGGTGTGGTCTTGGAATGGCTCATGGTGGCCTTGTGATGGTGGCAAGGGGTGTAGCACGGCGGATCTGGCAGTGTACAGTGGCTACCCACCACATAAAGTGGTGGTTTAGACCTAAGGCTAGGCTGATGGAGGTCAAGGGAGGTTGCTGGTGGAGCCGTGGAGACTCAATGGTGGTGGTACGGTGGTCCACTGTGGTGGATCTAAGCCGTGGGTGAAGGATAGCCCGTGAGAGAGTGAGGGCGAGTGTGCATGCATGGATGGCAGATAGGGGCCATGGGTGGTCGGAATGGGTCGATGGTGGCCTGAGGATGTCGGAGATGGTGGTTACATGCCGTGGGTGGTGGCGTATGGTGGTGGAGGGGACGAAACCTGTGCAGTGGAGGAGTCCCATGCGGTGGATCTAGGGGAGACTACCAGTCTTGGGTCCAAGGGAGGAGGAAGGGGGAGACCCAAGGATGCTCATGGTGGTGTCCGGTGGCCTGGGTGGCCACACACGGCGACTCTAGAGGCTTGCACAGTGAACCCGTGCATGGGTAAGGTTGTGTACGTGCATGGGGAGAAGGTGGTTGTATGGTGGAGGCCGAGCTCGCTGGAGGGTGATGGCCGGTGGGAAGAGGAGCTGCCGTGGAGGTGGTGGTGCCGGAGGAAGGTGCACGGCGGCGCAGCAACATCAAGCCCGTTCAGGCTGTGCACTACCGAGAGAGAGGAAGAGAAAGTGTGAGAGAGGGAGGACGGTGTGAGGGAACTCACCGGAGTGAGGTGGTGCCAGTGGTGGTGGCAGTGAGGCTTACTAGCGCACTGCGGCACCTGGCTAGGCAGTGGAGGAATCAGGTGAGAGAGGGGAACTACGTGCTGTTCAAGCCGAAGGAGAGGGAAGAGAGAGAGAGGGCTGGGGAAAAGTGAGGAGAAAGAGAGGGGGCTGGGGGTTTTATCCTAAAACCCAACGTCTTGGGATCTACGAAACAATCTAACGGTAACCCTTAAATATTGATTTGAAAATGAGAAAATGTTAACTTAATTAAAACACTGAGAGGAATTAAAATAGAATATTATTTAAAATAATATTCCTTCATCATTAATAAAATGATGAAGTCCTAGTTAACATATTTAAGAGAATAAAACCATTAAATTGGTTGAAATATTCCATCATTATTTAAATCACGTAATATTTTAAATAATTAGAATCATTTATATAAAATGATTCCTCACAATTATAATATTTTTGGAGCTCTTCAAAGATATTATAATTGAGTTATTTAAAATATTACTTAGTTAAATAACGATGGGAATATTCCATTTAAAATACACATAACTTTAAAATACAAAACTAGCTTTAGAAATCACATAGTATCTTTAAGAACACACCATTGGGGTCTGGCACGCATAATCGAGGCTCACAGTCACTAGGGAGAAGCGGACCGTTACGTCCTCAGTAAATTCCATCCTTGAAATTTGCTTACGTTAGAAGGAAGAAAAGAGCGGGTTGCTACACGAGCGGGGGTGACTAAAACTAAATGTTGATGGAGGATCTTCTAGCAATCCGGGTGACGCCAATGGGGGAGGGGGGTATTATTAGGAACCACCAGGGGGGAGTTATGGCAGGGCTCATGCATTCTTTTGGGCATGCCACGAACAACATCGCTGAATGTAAAGCACTTCTGGATGGTCTTCAGATGTACAGGGATATGGGTTTGCGGGATGTTTTAGTAGAGACGGATTCATTGATCTTAGTAGGTTGGTTGGCTTTGGGAGTGTGCAAATATTGGTTTCTTTGGAATTTTTGGGAGGAAATTAAACCTCTTGCACGTGAATTAAATGTTCGCTTTTGGCATATTTTTAGAGAAGCTAATATGGTGGCTGATCATTTGGCTAAGCAAGGAACTCGAGGGATTAGCTCGGATTTTTGTGACGTTGATTTCACTCAAAGGCCCAATTCGGGGTTTGATTCGCATGGATAGATTTGGCATCCCTTACCTTCGGTGTTGAGAGTATATTATTGTGGGTGGGACACATATTTGGATTGTTTTCTCTTCTGGTGGTTGGGTAATTTGTTTGTTCTTTAGGAGTTTTGTCTATGGGTCTTAGATTTGATTGTTGTTTACAGTATTCCTCCACCATAAGTGAAGATTTTTTAATAATATTCGGAGAAATGTCACTCTTGACATGTGACCTTGACTTTTAAAAAATAAAAAATAGAAAATAAAAGATCTGAGAAGACAATGAAATGGGTTGGTTTTGGTTTGGATCGAAGGGAGTTCTTCGATGGAGATGGGTTTCGTGGGTTGCATAAAAAAACGATGAGCAAAAATGGAGACCGAAAATTACACCACTGTTTGAGAAAACAATAGAAACGGCTCTCGATACCAAATATGATGTAGGATAAAAGGATGAGAGAACACTAGAAGAGAGAGACAATAGCAGCAGAGAAAGAAAAAAAGTCAGAAAACTAATAGAAGAAGAAGACAGAGAAAGGGGATGGAAGACGGCGGCAGCCTCAATTGATTAATCCTCAAAAACTAATCTTCAATGTTTATTACAAGCATTTAAATAGTAAAAATAACACAAATCCTAAATAAATCTTAGAAAAGTTTATGGGCAGAAGCCCAAGTCCATTAATACAAACACAAATAACATAAATAAAACATAAGTAAAATAACCAAAATAACAATAATAAAAGATCTCCTCATCACTTTCTCCATGCTCCGGCCAAAGGATCCCTCTAGTCTTTTACCTTCTTTCGAAAATGAGCCAGAAACAATCACATTGATCTGCTTCTGCATTTCCTTTTGTGTGCTCATTAACTGAAAATATAAAAAAACCATTAGTCCAAAAGTACCACATTAGGATTATCGTATGTCGAAAACAAATGAGATATGAATATTTAGAAAGCAGAAAAATATGTAGAGAGGGGAGCTGTATTTAAACATATTATGATGTAATCATTATGTATATGGTAAAATCATTAATCTTAGAAGTATCCAGTTCATTGGTACACGCACTGAAGCATTCATATGCCATACCATATAAGCTATGACATCAAATTAGAAGAAAAACACAGAGATATCATATGTATCAAGTAGTAGATGTAAAGGATCTGTCTGCAGTTTGCATGACAGGCAATTTGTTTTCAGGCTATAATATCAAAAACATAAGAGCCAATCTGTTATTTGTTCTCAATGAACTAGAACAACTTCCGAAAGGCAATAATATTTAACATGTAAATGAACATTCTGCCTAAAGGAAAATTAAGTGGTCATTGTAGTTAACAGGTTAAATGCCAAAATCCACTCAAACTGATATTATCCCAGATTAAACCACCATATTTCTAATACAAACATGACAAGGAATTGGTACCTAAAGCATGAGATTAAACAACCTATATACTGTATTTAGCAAAACTCCTCAACAACAGCCAAAAATGGTCAAAACCCCAAGGGGTTGGCCTAAGTGGTGAAGGCCTTGGTTTTGGGGTATCACTCCCTTCAAGGTCCAAGGTTCAACACCTCATGGGTGCAGACAATCCTTTGGGGCCACACTCCCCGGTGAAAAGCCAGCGATTTAACCAGTTCCATATAGGAAAACTTCCAAGGGTGCGGTGCACTGGACTAGGGTTTACTCTGTAGGGGTGGGTCCAAAGGGCTTTTGTCTTGGAGAGGTTCCCCGACATAAAAAATTTAAAAAAACAAAAAAAAAAAGCCACAAATGGTCAAGCCCAAAAATATCATATTGGTGAACTGATCTCACTCAGTATTGCATTAAGTTCATGAAAATGTAGCCACTAGTACTACAGTATTCATCACGGCAGCTAGCAGGGCAGGCATTGCTTATTAGATGCCCAAAAAGTCCCAAATCTTTCTATGTTGGACCTAGAAATTTCAAACAATCACCTGATCAAGCACTGCCTGCATAGCCAATAACTGAGGCAAAGCAGCTTCTATAGATGGGGCACCTGAACTGCCACCCGGTTCATTTGATGAATCTGTGGAGTTAAAAGCACTAGGAGAAGGGGAAGATGAACCAGACACTTGAGCATTTTTACCCTTTCGTCTCTTTCCTTTCGGAGCTGGTGCAGGAGATGGCAAAACTGCAACGGGAGTACCTGATTCGCCGACCTTTGTGGGTACATCTTTCATCGTGTCTTGAACTTCTTCCACAGAAGTGTTAAGAGGTTGGTTTGGTGCCTTAGTAATACTGACATCATTAGCTTGCCGTGATCTCTCCACATTGTAAGTTCCCACAAAAAAATCTCTAGCCATCTGAATGCCAAGATCTGAGGCCTGGGAATAAAAGGATTTCTCGTTTTTCTCTGCAACCATAATGTGCGAATCTCTCTGATAGTCAAACTCATAATGAGGCGGATTAATCTCATTGCTATTTAAGGATTTGTGACTTAATCTTGGACTCAAAGGAAGGGGAGGTGATATAGTGTGGATATTTTCTGCTGTAACATGAGAAGGAAAATCACTTGGCATTGTTTCCACACCAGAAAGAGCAACTTTCAGCAAGCTAGTAACCTCAGAAGAAGCCAAGTTTGCAGGACGGCTCACTACTGGGCCAATTTCAGCACTGCTTGAAAGAATAGGTGGCATAGGAGTTGCATTAACAACAGATATCTCAGTCGGTTTACATCCCTGAGGTGGTTCGAAAGAAGCAGAAGCATCAAATACACGAGAAACAGTGGAGTCAGATTTCTCCAACTCCACATTGTCTATGGGTGGTGGCAGGCACTGAGATAGGTGAAGTGCATATTGCTGAATGGCTAGTGTTTGGACGCAGTAGACCTGGACAATATTTTCTCCATCTGGTAAACTGTCGCTAGTTCCAGTAAGACTCAAGATAGGCATTGTGACCGTAAACTCGGAAATATAATCCATGCGGGTTGCAGCTGGATTAGGTCCATATTCTATGTGTACAGCATATATAGCATTCTTCTTGGCATTTGCAAGCAATAAAAGGCCTGCACGGGGCAACGATATGACTTGGTTAAAGAATGCATCCTCAATCTTGGGTTCAGAAGAACTCTTTATATCCAAAGTTTGAGTACACTTCCATGATTCAGTATCACTAGGCAACAACCAGCCCTCCTCACCCACAGAGGTCCATATTTTCACTTCCCGATTCAGTGGCCCCTGAAAAGAAACAAAGAAAAGGAAAGAAATCACAGGTGCACTGATCATAATGTGTACTGCCATGTTGATCTTTACCAGACTAAACAATCTATTTGAAAAGCACCCTGAGTCATAGCATGAAAGTTACCATGTTTGGCATAAAGGTATAGACTAAGAGCATATACCGCTGTAATAAGAACAATGTGATCAGGACGGTGAGGGGCAGTCAAGAATGTCACAGAATGCACAGGATTGCTATCATGGGGCTTGAATACTGCAAGTGGTAGTGCCTTGTGGTCTGCCCAAATCTTCACCTGTGGCAGAAGATCAGTGGCTGAGGAGTAAGCAACAGAGAAACAATAATGAACAAAGCATAGTGGTGTATATTTCTTTATGGAAGGCACTGGCATGAGAGGAGAGGTAAAACAAGAATACAGACCGAGCCATCAATCGATGCTGAAGCTAAGCGGCTGGTCATCCATTGGCACATTGACAACTCTGTAACTTCATGATCATGTTTACCAACCAATTGGATCCCATCAATTAGTTCATCAATGGAGCATTTAAGAGGTTCCTCGGCCAAAAATACTTCCCCCTTTCCAACTTTTGTGTTGTCAACTTTAAGGATATAACTTCCAATAGCAACCATCAAAATTTCCTGTGAAGCAATTCTCAGTGGTCAACTATAAAGACACACAACTAACAACCAAGGAAAATAAGCCAAAGATACACAATGTACAAAAATAAAAAGCATATTAGAGGATAACTTAATTGATAACATAAATTACAAACTAATTAGTACTTGTTTGTGAGGATGCCAACACACTCGTGGGTGGACTGATTCCCCTCCTACTTCTATATGGATAGCAATAACAATTTTGCCTGTAATTTGAGGTTTGTCTTCCTCATCTGGGCCCTCATCAATCTTCCATACGAAAACTCGACCATCTACACCAGCGCTGAAGAAAATGAAAACCATAAATTTCTGGTAAAAAGACTAATGAAAAGGAAAAATACAAGTTTGAGATAAAGGTCTACCTGGCCAAAAGGTGAACATCCTCGGCGAAGAAAGCCATATCAGTTACTCTCTGCATGACAAACACAAATATTCATAACACAAAAAACATAGTAATCTTGAATATGTTTAGAGGGTAATGCACATATATAAGGTGAAGTGCGAAAGAGAGTGATTAAAGCAGCTCCTACGAAATGCTAGTTAATCCTTTCACTTGTGATTTAAAAAGACGTTTTTTTTTTTTTTTTAAGTGTAACGTTCCTTCAAAAATTGTGCGAGTGAGAAGTTCTTCAGCCAATGCCCTGCAGTTCTCACATGAATTAAAAAATTCCAACTTGCAATAGCTGAAGAAAATAATGAAAAGTGAAATAGCAGCCATGATTCCAACTGATAAAAAGTGACGGTAGTAGGCCTATAGTACTCTGCTATACTCTGATTTAGAAGAAACGGAAGGAGAAGAGATCTCATCAGCTATATAAAAGATGAAATGACACGAGTATAGAAGTGGGTAGTCGAAGAAAAACAAACCTGTGTGTGGCCACGAAGCAAAGATCTTAACGCAGTATTTATGTTGAGGACGCGTATATTGCCCAGCTTGAGACCATAACATATGTAAGACCTATTAACAGCAATCTGACGGCCAAGAACTAGGCCGGGATCGGAGCCGTACTTGGTGATGGGAGTGACTTCAAGCTGGGGCTGCACTTCGCCTTGCAGGCGGGCATCGATGTCGTAAACAACACGGTCACCGATCAAATGGCGTCCCTTGGGGAGTCTGGTGCTGAGTAACCGGGGTGGAGGATTTGAGGATGAAGGCATAAGATAAGGAGTAGATGAAGTAGGAGCAGGTGTTGGAAAAGATGGAAAGGAACTCAAATTTCCAGAAGGAGAAGGAAATGGAGAAGAAGCAGTAGGAAGTGTAGGAGGAGGAGGATTGGGTGAGGGTTTGAACAGCTTCTGCACATCAATCTGTTAAAAAGCGTGCTTGGCCCCCATTCGTGTGGTGATCTTGAACTCAAGCATACAACCGTATAGTGATCATTACAGTGAGCACGCTTGATTATGTTCACAAGCGTAAGATGGACTGCCGAGCGCTTGAAAATACTTGGACAGTTTGAAAACATCATCTTTTGGTAAAGAATAAGATCCCAAACTTTGTTTTCCTGATAGAAACAAAGTATAGAAGAATCAAGATAGAAAGAATTAAGAAGCTTCGGAAGATGGAAAACAACTTTGTAGTGGATTGTAGAGGGCTGAGTGGGGCTTTGGCATTCTTATGGAGGGAAGACATTGATGCAAGTTTGGAATCCTATACTCAGCATCATTTTTCTCTAAAAGTTCATAATTTAAATGAAGGAAAGACCAGGATCCTCACTGGCTTTTATGGGAACCCATCTACTGCAAAGAGGCAGGCTAGTTCGCAATTGCTTAAAGGGTTGAGACCAGCAAATGAAATGGGGTGGTGGGGACTTTAATGAAATAGTCAACAATAGAGAGAAGTATGGAGGGCCCATGAGACCTTATAGACAGATTAAGAGTTTCAGAGAGGTTATGGAGGAGTGTGGACTAAGTGACTTGGGATATGTTGGGAATAAATTCACCTGGTCTAACAATCAATATGTCGGAAAGTCTAAGGACTTGTATCCGAGTGGAAACCTCATGGTGAGTCTAGGGACTCAGCTTTTCTAGACACGAGACTCGGTAAGTCTTGGGATTTATATCTGAGTGGCCATGTGGGCAGAGCTCAGGATGCTCTGGGCCCGGCCTTAACCCCACGGCAAGTCTAGAGACTTGTATCCTAGTGGAAATCCCGTAACGAGTCTAGGGACTCGGCTTTGCTAGAAACGAGGCTCGGCAAGTCTAGGGGCTTGTATCCTAGTGGTCGTGTGGGTAGAGCCCTGGATGCTTTAGGCCAAACCTTAACCCCATGGAGAGTCTAGGGACTAAGCTTTTGCTAAAAACGCAGCTTGGCAAGTCTAGGGACTTGTATCTGAGTGGTAATGTGGGCAGAGCTTGGGATGCTTTGGGCCCAGCCTTAACCTCGCGACGAGTCTAGGGATTCGGCTTTTGCTGGACATGAGGCTCGGCAAGTCTAAGGATTTGTATCCGAGTGACCATGTGGGCATAGCTCGAGTAGTTCTGGGCCGACCTTAACCTAGCGACGAGTCTTGTTGGTATCTTGTTTTGACAATTTGGCCTATTTGAGGTGAACATTCATACATCTTTATTTATAATTTCATTGGGTACATTTATGAGTACATGGGCTTAATTCCTAGATAAACTTCGTGATCCCTATGTGAAGAATCTCTTCAAGTACTCGACGTTCCATGGGTGGGGGAGTTCACGGCCTTGATCGTCTCTGAGGTGGTGGGAACCAGGCCTATTGTTTGCCTTTCACCATGTACGAGCCTTCCCATCACGGCCCTAGCTTCCCTTCCTCTTGGGTGGTCACCTCGATCTGCCTTAGCATCTTGTCTCCTATTTTAAAAGATCGTGGCCTGACCCAGCTTGTTAAAGTATTGTTCTGCTTGGGTCGAAGTGCTGGACCCGGTAGGTAAGCATCCCTCCCTCCCCGGGGATCAACGCTTCACTCCCATAGGCGAGGGTGAAGGGAGTATCTCCCGTGGGTGTCCTGACGGTCGGTCGGTATGCTCATAGCACTCCTGGAAGTTCTTTGGCCCATCCTTCTTTGTGAACTCCTAGTCTCTTCTTCAAGGTGGATAGTAAAGTCTTCTTCGTCACCTCAGCCTGGTCGTTGGCTTGGGTGTGACACCCCGATTTTTACGTGTTTTTTATTGAATGGCTTTTTAATTAAATATTTGATTTTGAGCTTTTAAATTTAATTTAACGTGTTTACGCAAGATTATTTTACGATTTTTAAATCGAAAATTATTTTAATGTGCTTTCATAATTTTAATTAGTGTTCTGCAATTAAATTACTTTTGATTTTAAAGAATGTTATTGTTGGAGTTTAATATTTTACTTTAACTAGTTTTGAGTTTATATTGATTTATTTAATTTACTGTTTTAAAAATAGTTATTTTGAGGATCAGTTGTGACCCAAAAGTTGTGAGAATTAGATCTCATTTCTTTTCGACCCTTTTTCTTTTTTCCCTTTCTTTTATTTTTCTTCTTTTCTTTTTTCTTTCTTCTGCTGCATTCCCTCTCTCCCGCATGACGTCCCTCTCTCCTCTCCCCCACGCCATTCGGCCTTCACTTCCAGCCCACCGCTGTTGGCCGTCTGTGGCCCTCACCGCCGGCACCATTCTCTTCCCCTTCAGCCGGCGATCACCCACCATCAATTTCAAGCCATCTCGTGCCATCGTCGGCCCACTTGCAAGGCTTCAAGGAGCGGCCTTTCTCCTCCCTTTCCGCCGCCGTCCGGCCACCTTTGGCCACCATCTTTTTACCACTTCTTCACCGGCCTATTACCGTCCTAACTCACCCAACTCCAGCTCCGATTCGTCACCGGTGAAGCCTCATTGTCTACATCTCTGATTTCACCCTTTTTGGCAGCCACCAACGGCCAACCGTCGCTTCCACTAGCTTCACCACCTTCCATAGGCCATATACCGTACTGTTCCCTAGCTTTCGTTTGACCCCGTTTGAATTTGGATTTTCTATGTATTTTGGCCACAGTGTTTTTACACTGTTATGTTGCCTTCCAGCCGCCTTTTACACCTCCATGATCCTCCTAAAATTACTTTATAGCACTGTAAGTATTTCTCCAAAAGACTTTTAAGACTTAAGTATATTTTTGCACTAACCTGTTTTATAAACTGTGATTTGGTTATCTGGTTTAACTGTGTTGGTTGTTAATAATTGGTCGATTTCATGGCATTGTGCACGCATGCTTGGATGTGTGTTTTGGAAACTGTGTTTAATGTGAAAAAGGCTTTTCGGGTGCGTATGTATCACCCCCAAGCCGAGATGGGGTATTATCTCAATGGAGCTCCTCTTGGCACTAGGGAGCGAAATATACTGAGTGTCGTCCTCTAGGGCTGTTGCCTGGAACTTGGACGGGATGGTAGCGCTCTCGATCCGACTCCGTAGCCCCTTGTGCTAGCGGGAGTCAGAGGATGCTTAGTTATATACGCGGAGGGTGCAGAATTGGGCATCACTCGTTGTGCATCACTCGCACGGTCATTACCCGTGGGGTGACGAAGGAAGCCAGAGTATGTGGATGGTTCCTAGGGGAGGCTATAGTGCATACGGTTAAAATTGGAATTACTGGATTTATTTCTGGATTTTAGTTTTGTACCAAATGGTGATTTTTGGCGTGCGTGGAAAAATTGTAATTTTCGAGAAATGATTTTTTTCTTGGGTTTTGCGCTTTGGTCATCATGTGCATGCATAAAGTTAATTATTTTAATATATTTATGCCTTGGAGTATTTTAGGTTTTACTTACCTGCGGTACCATTTTTTGGTACCGTAGATTTTGATATTGATGATGCAGATGCTGAGTCTGAGGATTTGGCTTCGCCGGAGGAGTGATTTGGGATCACTCGGGTTTATGTTTATTTTCAGCTCTTGTATTATTTTGGGACATTGGTTTTGTTTTAAATGCTTGTATTTGGATATTTGTATTAAACTAAAATTCTGGTACTAGTTGACTTATTATATTATCCGCTGCTTATTTTATTTACACTGTTGCCTGTACACACACTTGGCACTTGTCGTTGGGATGTGTAACCCATGTTGTCACCATCCTGACGTCATGATTCCCGAGATTTTTTGTACGTGGGAGTCGGGGCTTTACAGGTGGTATCAGAGCAATTTGGCTCTGGGTAAAGCCACGTGTCCCTTAAGTGAAGTACCAAAATTTTTTTAAAGCTTAATTTGAAGTAGTTTTGAAATTATTTTATTTTTGTATGATGTGTTATTTTATTTATTTTAATTATTTTATGTTACATTATTTATTTTAAATTGTTTTATTATATTATTTTATATTCTAATCGGAACTAAAGTGGGGTTGAGAATTATGCTTTGACAAAAAAATGGTAAGGCCAAGGAGACAAGATAAGGAACCCATGGGGGAATCATCTCACAACGAGATTGATAATGCCATTGTCAGGGTTTTGACTAGGTTGGCAGATCTTTTTCATCAAAATATCAGACCACCGCCAGTTAACCAAAATTTAGATGTGCAAGTAGGGTGCTCTTATGAGAGGTTCCTTAAGCATAGGACCCCTATGTTCTTTGGAGTAGAAGATCCACTCCAAGCTGAAGGTTGGTTCAATGGAATTAAAAGGACGTTTGAAATTTGTAGATGCACGGAACCTCGGCAAGTTTTGTATGTAAGTTATCTGCTGTAAGGAGAAGCAGCAAATTGGTGAAGAGTGAAGCAAAATCTCCTGGAGAGAAAGTTTAGATCTTTAGCCGCTGTGTCTTGGCAGCATTTTAAAAAGGAATTTGATGATAGATTTTTCCCTCCTGCTGTGAGAAGGCAGAAAGCTCAGAAATTTCATAATCTGGTTCAGGAAAATATGACTGTGGACCAGTACTCTCGTGCTTTCTTGGAGCTTGGGCGTTTTGCGCCCCATCTTATTGCCACCGATGAGTTACAGGTAGAGCGGTTTCAAGAGGGTCTACGTCCTAAGATACGCAGATTTGTGATTTGTCAGCGGATTTCCTTTCTCCATAAGTTTATTGACTTGGCCACTATGGTTGAGCGAAAAAACAGTTTTGATGTAGGCTCCCCTCTGGGCCAAAAGAGGAGGAGTTTTGCTGGAGAAGGTAGCAGCTCTAGGTCTCCAAAGAAATTTGTACAGAGGACTGGGGCCCAACCATAAGCAGCCCCTGGTGTACGTATGGGAGGTCGAGCTCCAGTTTGTCCCAAGTGTAATAGAGCTCATGAGGGCAAATGTCATCCGAGTGGAATCCAGTGTTATAGATGTGACCAGCCGGGACATTTATATCATGAGTGCCCTAACCAAGCTCAAAGAGGTCGAGGGGGCCGACGTGGTGGAAGAGCTAATTAGAAGCAAATGGTTCAAGCCCGAGTATATGCAATGACCCCCAGAGACATTGACTATGAGGCGCGAGCTACTCAGGATGTCGGGGTGATTATAGGTATGAGTTTAATTTAATTTTTGGATTTGGTGTTTGGTGTAAATTATTTGCTTGAATTTTTTTGGGTGTATGTGTGCTTCAGATAGAGTTCGCCTTTATAATTTTTATGCCTATACGTTATTTGACTCTGGGGCATCTCAGTCATTTGTATCAGCCACCTTTGCGCAGCTGTGTAACTTGGTCGCGGAGCCCTTATCTCAATCTTTGGTTGTGGCTCTTCCTAATGGGGAGATGGTGTGTTGCACCAAAATCGCGTTGGGTTGTCCTTTGGATTTTGGTGGAAGGACGCTTGATGTAGATTTAATTGTTTTCAAGTTGCTGGGATTTGATGTTATTCTTGATATGGACTGGTTGTATCGGTATTCTGCAAGTATTAATTGCAGAAATCGGATGATTAGTTTTCAACTTCCGGATGGGGATTACTTTGAGTATGTAGGAAGTAAACTAAGGACGAAGCCAACAGTTATATCGGCAATTCAAGCGAAGAAAGATATAGCTTGTAGGCCGAATGTTTTTCTAGTCTAAGTGGTTTCTTCGCCATCTGGAAATAAGACTTTGATGGATATTTTCATTGTTGAAGAATTTTCGGATGTCTTTGTAGATGATTTGTCTGAGTTGCCTCCAGTTCGTGAGATGGAGTTTGTTATTGATTCGGAACCTGGAGCAGCTCCGGTGCACAAGGCTCCATACCGTATGGCACCAGCTAAGTTGAAAGAGTTGAAGATTCAGCTGTTAGAATTGGTTGACAATGGGTTTATTCAGCCGAGCAGTTTGCCATGGGGAGCACTAGTTTTATTTGTCAAAAAGAATGATGATACTTTCCGGATATGCATTGATTATAGAGAACTCAACAAGGTAACCATCAAGAATAAATATCCTCTTCCGAGAATTAATGATTTATTTGATCAGTTTCAAGGAGCAGTAATATTTTCTAAGATTGATGTAAGGTCGGGATATTATCAATTAAGGATAAGAGATAAAAATGTACCCAAGACGGCCTTTAGATCAAGATATGGGCATTATGAATTTAAGGTTATGTCTTTTGGGCTAGCTAATGCCCCAGCAGCCTTCATGGATCTAATGAATCAGGTATTTCGATCCTATTTGGATTCTTTTGTAGTGGTTTTTATTGATGATATTCTGATTTATTCCCGAAATTTGGAGAAACATGCTTATCACCTTCGTTTGGTGCTTGAGAAATTAAGGGAACATCGGTTGTATGCTAAGTTAAGTAAATGTGAATTTTGGTTAGAAGAAATTAAGTTTCTTGGACATGTGATTTTTCGATATGGAGTGGCTATTGATCCAAGCAAGGTGGAAGCTGCTTTGTCTTGGCCATGTCCTTCAACAGTGTGTGAAGTTCGCAGTTTTTTAGGACTTGCCGGATATTATTGAAGATTTGTAGAAGGATTCTCCCAATTGTCCGGACCTTTCACTGCATTGACCAGGAAGAATGTTGAATTTAATTGGTCAGATAAGTGCGAGAGAAGTTTCCAAGAACTGAAGAGAAGATTGACAACGGCACCAGTATTGGCTCTTCCGGAGTCAAATAAGCCATTTGTGGTTTTCAACGATGCATCCAAATTTGGGTTAGGCTGTGTTCTTATGTAGGAAGGACGAGTTGTTGCTTATGCATCTCGTCAGCTGAAAGATCATGAAAAGAATTATCCTACTCATGACTTGGAGTTGGCGGCAATAGTATTTGCTCTCAAGATCTGGCGACATTATCTATATGGTGTCGTGTGTGAAGTTTACACCGACCATAAAAGTTTGAAGCATTTATTTTTCCAGAAGAGTCTCAACATGAGGCAGAGGCGATGGCTAGAGCTGATTAGCGACTACCAGTGCGAGATCAAGTATCATCCGGGGAAGGCGAATCTAGTCGCTAATGCATTGAGCCGGAAATCAGAATTTTTAGATGAAGCAGAATCTTCAGGTGTGGACTCTCTCCTTTGTGGGATGAGAAGACTTCTTATTGATAGTTCACAGCAAGAAGAATTATTATTTTCGGTAATGGATGTCTGAGTTGATGATTTTGAGGAATTAAAGACTCTTCAAAGAAAAGACCCGAAGTTATTGGCTATCATGAAGAAAGTCAGGAAGTCTAAAGGACCTTCACATTACAGTTTGAATAAAGATGACATTCTTCGGTTTCGGGATCGTCGAGTTATTCCTCGAGATTCAGAATTTAAAGAGCGAATATTAGCTGAAGCTCATGCGACTCCTTATTCAGTTCATCCTGGCAGCACGAAGATGGTGCCCTAACCAGGAATTTGACCTTAATCCCTAGCTTTGCACACCACTCTCGATAATGTGAGCAGTCAAATTGTCTCCCGTTATCTGATATAAAGCTCTGGAGAATTCCAAACCGGCAGACTACCGATTTCTACAAGAACCTCGTCACGACTCGAGTAGTGATGGTTGCCAGAGCTTCTGCTTAGACCAATTTCGTGAAGTAGTCGACTGCCACGACTACAAACTTTGCTCCTCCTCTAGTAGTCAAGAATAGGCCGATCAAGTCCAGTCCCCACAGCGCAAAAGGCCATGGGGATGTGATTGAAGTCAATTCCTCAAGGGGCAACACGGTATGGGCATGTGCTCTTGGCATCTTGGACATTTCTTCGCGAAATTCTCTGCGTCTTAAAGGGAGCGGGGCCAGTAGTATCCAGCCCAAGTCACCCTCACAGCCATACCGCGTTATTTTGCGTTGTTATTTATTTTGTTATTTATTTTATTTTAAAAAAAACTTTTAAAAAGTGTTTAAATTTTTTTTTTTTTTTTTAAATCTGGACAATTTAAACATTATATATATAGTCTAATAGTCATGCACGTACGACATGGGTAACATATATTAAATCCGGATTGTAAAATCTAGATTAAATCCGGTTACAATCTATATATCAAGATTTATAGGAAAAAAATCCGGTTATCCACCTGGATTATTTTCGAATTAATCCAGATGGATAACTTCCCGATTTTTAGAATCTGAATCCAGATATCTGGCTGGATCCGGTTGCACATTCCTATCATACATATTGTCCACAAAAATTACTGAGTATTTAATGCTGTCTAAAACAAATATTAAATGCCCAAGAATGGTGAACCAAGAAGCTTATTATGATATATATAATCATAATCTTAATAGAAAAATAATTTGTACAAGTCTCAAATATATAAATAAGTCCTACACAAACTCTTGAAAAAAATTAGACTGCACTTTAAAGAAATGTATAAAAAAAATATTCTCTCTTAGTAAGATCCGCATTTTTGCTTGGGAAAATGTTACGGTAACGTCATAAGGAAAAGGTCTTTGCATATTTACTCAAGAATAATCTACTATTCTTTTGTTACTCTTTTTAATTTTTAAAAATTTTTCTTTTACTTAATTATTAAAAAAGTGATTATTAATCAAATTGTGTATTTTAAATTTTTTTTTAATGATTAAAGATATTTAAAAAAATACTTAAAATAAAATAATAATAAAAAAAAAATACACTAAAGATAGTAAAGCGACGATAAAAGAGTTGTAAAATTATATTGGTCTATGCATATGCAGATGCAAAGTCATATTTGCATAATATGATCTTAAAATCATCTACATTGACTTATGCATATGCATAAATATAACTAGCTATGAACAGTTGCTATCCAAACTATTCACTCTTCAAATATTATTTTACTAATTATTTCTCTCTCCTCTCACTCTCTCTCTCACAATCATTTTTTATTCTCTCCCTCAACAACACAACAAACATTCATCTACATATTTATTTTATTATTATAATATTATATATATTAATTTTATTATATTTTTATAATATATAAAAAAAATTATATTTTTTATTATTGTATTTGTATTTAATATGTCAAATGTATGTAGTTGATGCTAATTACAAAATATATATAAAAAAATTGATTTTAGAAAAAAATTAATAATAATAATAATAATAATAATAAATATTTTATTATTATTATGTCTCAAATATATATAAACCAATGTGAAAGTTTTGTTTGAATAGTAAAATAAGTATGTAAAAGAAGTGATTTTACATATGCATATGCATAGACTAATATAAGTCTATTATTACCCTTTACTAAAATGTGAATCGACAGTAGCCAACTATTGGAAAAGAAAAATAATTTATCTATAATATATTATACAATAATATTATAAAGTGAGATATTTTTATAAAATGTCTTATATAAATAAGAATATTTTATAAAAATATTTTTATTTTATAACTTTGTTACGTAATATATGTATTGTATCTATTACTAGTAGGAAAACTCCTGTTTTTTTTTTGACCTTTTCACCAAGATATCTTGCTAGTACAAGCTGGTACTATCCCATCATTACAGTAGTCTAATCATCCGCTAACACCATTTATGCTAAGGGAAATACTAAACCCACAGATGGTGGTCACCGATGCCACCGATTTTTAATTTTTTTTATTTTTTTTATGTTTTTACTTAATTGTTAAGATAATATTTTCAATGAATTTTTAATTTTTAATTATTTTTTAATAGATTTAAAAAATATTTGAAAAAAAATACAAAAAAGATAAAAAGATAAAAACACAATTGGATGTTTCGGTGGCCACCCTCTTTGGGAGTAGCACCACCCTTATGCTAAAGGGAGCGGCTAGTCTCTCGCCCAAAATTACTACTGGGTTTACCGTCTAGTGTAACTTTTTTTTTTTTTAATTTTAGTATTGATGTATTTTTTTTACATATTTAAATACATTTAAAAAATAAAAAAATATATTAATACATTTAAAATTACTTTTTTAATCACTAAGTTAAAAAAAATAAAAATAAAAATTATCCAAACGGTACACTTAGGCGGTACAAATGAAGCGGCAGACAAGCATTTCCCTATGCTAAATTCCAAAAGACTACTTATTAAACTTTTATTTACACAAGACAGCACTCACATAGGCAGACATCTCAATGTTGAACCATATTCGCCTTGTTTGTGTTGGATTGAAATTTAAAATTTTGAAAATTTTTTATCTCATTATTATAATTTTTTAAAATTTCTATATAAAATAAAATAAATAATTTAAAATTTTCAAATCTTAAAATAAATATAATATTAAAAAATATATAACAATACTTTATTCAACTTTTTAACTTTAATCTCAACTCATCTCATCTCATCTCTGAAAACAAACAAGGCCAATCACCAGTAATATGGTTGCATATCCCAATGGCTTCCTTTAACGTTTAGGTATTTTATTCTATACCCCATTTATTTCCACACTGGACATAATGTCTCGTGTTTATGGATACATTTTCATTCAGTTATTACTTTAGTAACTTATTTTGTAATATTTGATAGTAAGTTACTAAAACACCTGGGTAGTCAACTTTAAGATATCAATTTTAAGGTATCAACGTTAAACCCGAAACATACCGATCAGAAAAGTTAAATGATAATTTGATTTAATATGTCAGATTATATTAATAGATAAATACTTTTTTCATAAATAGATACGAGCAGTTCTATTTAATTCAATTTTTTCAAATTTCACAATAAGAAAGTGCTAGCAGTTCGTAACTTCGTACTAGCTAGGCGGCAAAAGACTGCGTGGCTGATATTGGGGGAGATCAAGAACTCATAAATAAATTAGATTTAGTTATATTTGGTGATCTTGAATATACTGGAACAAAAATAAATGTCATTTTCTGTAAAATAAAAAATAAAAAAATACAGCCAAAGATGGCTAGAGATCGCTTAAAATCTGTTGTGGTGGTTATATCCTATTTACCATAATGTAGGTAACGTAACCGATACCAACCTAATAAACCGTAAATTTCTGTTTTACCGTATCCATAGCTTGGGTAAGCAAGACGGTTACATATCCTCTTGTGTCATTTTAACCCATGCCAATCCCTAATACCAAATTAGCTAAGAATTATGGTTTTTGATTTTGCATTATATTGGACTATCAATCAAACAGATTTTATCCTCGAATTTCTGATTTGGATTATCAGAAAGAATTAGAGCATATCGAGTAGGTCAAATCACTAAGCGTTAATGTATATATAGGCACCTGCTAATTTCAATAGTAAGGTCATTTAGACTATTACCTAAGGTCCAAGGCCTTTAAAAATAAATATGAGGTTTTTTTTTTTAATAAAAAAAATCCATTTCATTAAATAAAATTTTAAATAATTTTTATAATTTTCAATGTATGCAAGGTTCTATAATACTAAATTTAATATTTAATATAACGAAATTTTTTTATAAGTGATACAATGAATTATTTATATTTTAAATAGTTTTTTAAGATCTTGCTAAATTGAGGCATAAAATTTGCGTTGAGACCTCATTTTAAGTTCTTGTTATAAATATAAATTCACAAAAACTATATTTAAAAATTTAAAATAAAATCTTATTTTATTGAAAATTTTAAAAATATTCTTTATAATAATTTATATTTTATTATATTATAATTACGAATAACTCACTTAAATATCGCCTAAGGCCTCATGCTTCAATTTGTATTCAGCCAGCCCTTGCACCTGCTAATTTCATTTTATAGCATGGATAGCTTTGTCAGCACTTTGCCAAATAAGCTTCAAATACAAGTTCGCGTACACCTTTTATTCTGGAGAGACATCTTTTTTATGAATTTCTTTGCTTCGATATGCTTTCTATAGTTTTTGCCTTATTCCACTTTTATGATGGATTTTTTTCTTATTTTGTAAGCATCTTTTAAAGTGGTTTTAACTAGTTTTTTTATTGGTACCCGGTGACCAAGAACAGCGTCCCGACTTATCTCCATGCACAGACCCTCGGCAAAGCTTTACAACTTGTGTAGAGGCCAATTAGACTAAAAATCTACGTGTTTATAGGCAAAAACAAAAGCAAACATGATCAAGCCGAGAACTCGGGTATATATGATTATACTAAAAATCTACTAGTAGCAACCATTTTTAATGTTACCTCTAGAAGCACTGGTCATACAATCAAGCTACTCCATATCAAAAGGTCTTTATGATCAACCATACAATCAAGCTGCTCCATACAAACTCAGGTTGCTAGTCAGGTAAACAAAAATGTTATCTTCTAATCCAGAATGGTTGCTACCAGTAGATTCCGGATCCCGTCTGTTGATGAAAATTCAACCGTCAATGGTAATTGTGGTTGCTATTGGAGTGAATCGGTTCTATGAAATCAGCAGTCCAGAAGATCTCGACTTCATTGAGCTCGTCTTCGCCACCGCCAAAGGATGCTGCACTTGAGGATGGTGTCGAGGAGAAAAGGCCAAGGAATCGGTCGGAGGATGTAAAGCTGTATCATTTATCCATAACCATGATAGGACGGGGAATGTGGATGATTGGGAATGATTTTCCTCTTAACTAGTTTGGATTCAGAGATGAGATGAGATGATTTTAGATAAAAGTTAAAAATTGAATAAAATATTATTAAAATATTATTTTTTAAGTACAACATTGTTTTATTCAATTTTCAACTTTTATCCAAACCTATCTTATCTGTCTCACTCCAAACAGAGCCTTAATCATCTCCTACTTTTTTCATTGTTTTAATTGCTTTTTCTGCTTCTCAAAAACCAAAAAAAATGCTTTTTCTGCTTAGAAGAAAAAAATACAAGATGCATTGGCTGCTATTAATTGATCGTATGATGATCGACCTACACAGAACAGATGAATACAGCAGGTTAGCCACAACCCAGATGGCTTTTGATAGAACCCATGTTGTGTAAAACGGTAAAGAGCACCCAGCATCAGCATACCATATATGTAGATCATCATAAAAGAAGAAAGTACATTCCTTGCATTTTCACAATTTCATAATCCTTTTCAACACACTAGTAATGAATGAAACAACCGTAAAATTTACATTCGAATAGAAAAGACATCAGGATGAATCATTATACATATATCTCGTATTTTGGACATAAAACAAGCGGAAAAGGGGGTGGGGGTGGGGGT
>QEOT01003207.1:223189-255635 GCA_003123785.1 Pterocarya stenoptera
ATTGGACTTTTGATCCAGCGTTGTGGAGGCCAAAGGGACACATGATGAGGCTGTTGCCCGGCTTGCTCTGTTGCTGTTGGCTATGGCGTCTGCATTAGCTTGCGGTTGGTGGTCTGAATGGTGAAACTGTTGCTCTGTTTTTAGTGCTTGAAACAAGGGCTGGCTTTGGTGTGGAAGTGGGTTTGATTTTGCAATGCAAGGGTTGTCTTGTGGTGCAACCTTGGTGGTTGAAGGGAGGGGTGACATCCACGTGAAAGAGCTTTGGCAGTGGGTCTATCCCACGGTGGTGCAACAGCAGGGTGGCTTCTGCGACTTGCTATGAGTGGGACTACTGCTAGTGTGGATTGGAGGGTTGTTGGTGCGTGCAAGGGCAGCACTGTGGGTGGTTCTCAGCCTGTCATGGCTTGAAGGAAAGAATGCTCATGGGAGAGGAACCATGGAACTTCTGGTCTGCCATGGGCTGTGGGAAAAATTTGAGCAATTGAGTTGGTTTTCTATAGGTCTCAGCATGGTTGTGGCATGTTGTCATGTTCATTGGGTGCTTGCTGGATATGGGGAGAAGCAAAGGGGAGGAGAAACCGTCGGGTGGGTGTGGGGTGATCGGGCTATGTGATGGTAGTTTAGAGTGGTTCCATGGTACTGCGGCTAGAAGTGATTTGCCGTGATAGTGAACAATGTTGTAATGACTGGAAGAGGGAGAGAGTAGGAAATTATAATTTCATATTTGCAACCCTAGTTTTGCAAGTGTGTGTGTCTACTCTATTATAATAAGTGGTTATCTAATTGATACAATGATTTTTTCTTGTTTTTCTGTTAATTTTCATTCTCTTTCCGTTAACTTTAGTTTTTTCATTAATATGTAATAGTGAATAAAATGCGAAGCACTACAACCCCAAGGGTCACATCGTGCACGCCATGCCCGAGCTGGCCAGATTCTTATGTTATCTACCCTTTGGTTGAGCAAAAGGGCCATTTAAATTTTGCAAGCACTTCTTTTGTAAGCACTTATTAGGTGCTAATTATTGTAACATTTCTATGTATGCAGGGACGGTGGTTGGGGGAAAGGGATGAGGCGGATGAGGGAAGTTGGTGATGTCGTCAGCGTGGGCTGGCTGGGACAGCGCTGGGTTCCGCGGGGGTGAACCAGAGAGAGAGACCGGCGGAGAGATGGAAGAGGACGAGGTGGGGTGGGGGTGCCAAGGCGAGGTGCAGCGGCAGCAGCGCGAGGTGGTGGACGGCTTGTAGGGTTCTCTGTAGCAACAAGAAGAAAGGGGAGAGAAAGGCTGGGGGGTGCGGCGCAGGAGGTGGGAGATGAAATAAGATAGGGTTTTCACCCTTTGGCTAAAAAGGCAGTGTTTAAGAGGGGCTGGGCTCACTTGACACGGGCTGGGCTTGTTCTCCACCCCTCTTGGCCCAAAATAGATCACAACACCAAAAAAAAAAAAAAAAAAAAAAAATCTATCCTAACCCACTACACAAAAAGCCCAAACCTAAAAAGCGATTAATAAAAATGAAAGAAAATAAACAATAAAAATACTAATAAATAAATTAAAACACACTAATTTTTGGGGTCTTACATTTCGCATCGTTGGTCAAATTTTCTCCAAATTTAATTTACCTCTGGAGTCCAATAAATATCACTTGTGTGTGATTCATGTCAACAAGCAAAAAGTCATTGTTCTTTTATTTTATTCCTTTGTACTTGCTATCTTTATTCAAGTGCTTTTCTTGAAACTAAGCCCGTAGGTGCCACTTTTTATTGATTTTTTCAGGATAGTAGGTCGAGCAGCATTTACAGGAAACCATCAATGGATTCTTTCAAACAATTACACTGGGGTTGTCCATCCACTAGAGGTACATGATAGAATTTTGGCTTCATGATTGAATAGAAGAGAGTTTAATGTTAATCAGGATGACATGTTTTTAATTTATCAGTGGTTGAGTTTCCTTTCTTGAGCCAATGTTTGTGAGTATATTGTAATCTGGCTGTCTTTAAAATGATGGCTGCATTTGGTATTACCAAACTTTTTTTTAGCCTTTTGAGAGATCTTTCCTAGGGTACAAACTTTTGATGAGTAAAAATGAGTTCAAAACTTTATTTTGTGAATATATGGTAGTTTTCTATAAAACTTGACATAACATTTTCTATCCAACAGAGAAATATATAAACTATGANTTATTTGTTATAAGTGACGATTATTTAACAAAAGTTATTGTGATCACATGATTACTAAGTTATCTCTTCTTTCGAAATTAATGTGCTGCATTGCATAATGCACAAAAGTGGCCGCAATAAACTTATATAAAATTAACATATTTGGAGAACATTGTAACACAGACTTCACCAAGAGAATAGGTAATTCAACTTGGTGCAAACCTAGATCAACTCAAGCAACAACGTCACAAAAAATTGAATGTGCTCTCAATTAATCCCATTGAAGATTGAATGATCAAATCTTTTTGAACAAATCTTTTTGTTTTCTAATCTATCAAAACATGTAATTATTAAACTTCACTAACTTATCATTATCCAAAGATATTTCTTAAAATTTACTTGTTTTTATGCATTAATTAGTTTTTTTTGTAAAAAATCATATATTGTTTTATTCAAAATCTTGTCCCACCCAACTAGGCAAACGTGCCTTGCATTTTGCTCCGTCCTAGTGTGTATATGATTTTTAATAAAACCCTAGAGGATAAATAAAAAGGTAGAAATTTAGGGGTGTAAGTTTGGATTGAAAAACCGGTCTAAACCGGACCAGACCGGACCGGTTGGATAAGTTTTCTGGTTTTTCGATCAAGTACAGTTCTTTACTTGTACAAACCGGACGGATCCGGTCCGATACTGAACTGGACCGGACCGGTTGATGAAAAATAAATAAATAAATAAGTATTATATATAAGTTTTATACAAATATAATATTATACAAAATATTTTTTATATACAAGTTTTATATATAATATATAAAAAGAAAGAAAATCGCTCAAATATTATTACTAAATTTTGATAAGTACATAGGATATTAGTAGTTATACCAATATAGACTATAGTTATAGTTATACTAATATAGTTATACTAAATCACTAAAACTAATATTAACATATAACTAATACTAATAGTCTAATATAGACTATAGTTATAGTTATACTAATATAGCAATACTAAATCACTATAACTAATACTAATATATAACTAATACTAATATAGTACTTGGCTCTAGTAAAGTAGATTTTTTTTAGTAAAGTAGATTTTTTTAATAAAAGTATAGAACATAATTTTTTAAAGAATTTTTTTTTTTTATATAAATAGATTTTTAATGACAAACTATCAAACTTACATTTTAAAAAAAATCAAAAAATCGGACCGGACTGAAAGTACCAATTTAAGAGGATAACCAGTGCATAATCGGTTTTGAAAATGTAAAACTGGTACATACCAGTTCGATCTTAAATTTTATTCAAAATCAGATCGAACCGAACTAGTTACACCCCTAAGCAGAATACATGCATGGAACTTACATGCAAGTTAGGATATTGAGTATCTGGCTTGGGCTTTAACACATTTATTGTACCCAAACAAAAAAACATCGGCTAAACCCTAACGGGCCTAATTAAAAATTCTAACTAACCAAAATTTTAGTTTGTGGGCATATAATAAATTATTTAATAAATTTCAAATGAGTTTTCCGAAATATTAGCCCGTTAACTGAAATTTCTGCTAAAAGCCTAAAACATCCATACTGCTCAAAAATTCATATTCTAGTAAAATAATGAGTTTTGCTACACAATTTTTATCACACTTCACATTTTTTTTAATTTTTTAATATTTTTTTAAAAAAAATTTTAAGTTTATTCTTTTAAATTATTTTAAATTTTCTATTCATTATTCATATAATAAATATTTGATAACAGAAAATAATAATAAAAATTAAAAAAATATAGAGTATAAAGTATGAGAAGATTATAAAGATTTATTGATAAAATTAATGGGCTTGACTTTGGGCCTGGGTGTCACAACTTTAGACTTGGAACTAACAATACCCGATTGAAACTCATCCTCCTTTAAAAAAGATTGATATTCGATATTCGATATTCGATATTCGATATTCGATGCCTCTATTTGCTTTAATCTTAAATATTTGCTTTAATCTTAAAGAATAAGATGATAACGAGATAAGATCAAAATTTTTTAAATAATAATAAAATAATTTGAGTTAAAATGTTTTATTAAATTTTAATAAATGAGAAAAAAAATTAAATAAATATATAATTATAAAGTAAAAAAATTATTTAAAGATAATTTTTATTTTAAAATTTAAAAAAAAATTGTATTATTTTTATGTTTTATTTAAAAACTGATAAAATGTAATGATTGAAATTCTCATACTGCACTGACGTTTTACCCCGTAACGTGTCAACCTTCTACGAGGTAGAGTGTCCACGAAGCATGACGGCCACGTATCTCACGGAATCCATTGTCAAACCGGTAGTAAGAGCAGTGCCGATGGATGTTTTATAATATCTTTTTAAAAATTATATAAAAAAATGTTTTTAAAAATATTTTTCATCTTTTATTTTAAAGATATTTTTATATTTTGCTACAGAAAAGTTTTAGATAGACGTTGTAAATATATTTAATTAATTTATCTTTTCATTTCTTGTTCTCTTTTTATTCATATTATATAATTATTCAGAATGAATATCCTTATAATATGTTTTAAGAATATTTTTATTACATAATATCTTTTTTTTATTTTTGAATTATTTTATATTTTAATTTAACTTATAAATTTGAATTAATTAAAAATAAAATATAATTATATGATATTCTATTTAAAAAGATATTGCAAATAAAAGATATGAGGATTTTATTAATAATTAAAGAAAATATTTGAAATAAATTAAAAAATTAAAAAATATAATATTTAAATTATATAAAATAAATAAATAAATTGATGTAAGATATATTATAAAAATTAATATGTAAAATAAAAATAAAAAGATTTTTACAATGTATTTTAAAATGATTGGAACGTAGAATCCGGAATGCTCTTAAGTTCGCAAACTCTACAAGAGGTATCTCTTCCTTCGCACCGACTACAGGGAAGAAGAAGAAGAAGAAACAACAATGGCCGTTTCATACACAGAAGCTAACAACCTCACCACAGCACCGACACCATGCTCGCCGAATTACAACTCGTCCAACTCTAACAGCACCAGTACCGCCACCTTATCAATCTCCGCCGTGCAACTCCCCCACCTCACCGACTACCTTCGTGACCTCCAAACCCGCACCAACCCTTTAGAGCACAACCCATTCTACCACCCCTCCGACGGATTCTACATCACCGACTCCGATGTAGTCCTCCGCCATGTCGTCCACGACCTCTCCTCCCCTTCCCATTCGGCCGCTTACCACCGTGCCGGCCCGCGCAACCGGGTCTTCCTGGACCAACCTTCACGGACCCGAGCTGCCATCGTCACATGCGGTGGACTCTGCCCGGGTATGAACACCGTCATCAGGGAGCTCGTTGTGGGCCTCTGGGACCTCTACGGGGTGCGACAGATATTCGGGGTGAAGGCAGGGTACAGAGGGTTCTACTCCTCGGAGCCCGTGGAGCTGAATCCCAAGGTGGTCCACAACTGGCACAAAAGTGGCGGCACTGCGCTTGAGACTTCAAGGGGAGGTTTTGATCTCCAGAAGATCGTCGACGGTATACAGGATCATGGCTTTAACCAGGTTTGTCCGTCCTTCAATTCTAATCTATGTAGGAATAATATTAATGGTTTTTCTTTCACCATCAAATTCCCTCAAGCACTTACTCGGATAAACCTGGTGTTTTCTATATGGAAAACACTAGAGACACGAATGGATCCACAAAGNCCCCCCCCCCCCCCCCCAAACCCAGAGCCCTTTGTGATAGAGGAGTCAGTTCCCGTCGCCGACGGCCCTCGAACGAGTTATACTTAGCTGCAGATGACTCGATGGACTCGCTTGGAGGACAAGCTCTTCGAGCACTCTGACGCTGAAAGAAAAAAGGGGAAGAAGAGCACAGAATAATCCCAAATATTCTGTGTCTTTCACTCTATTCTTTGTGGAACCTTTTTTTTTTTCCCCCAATTTGCTTGACCCTCTATTTGGTTGCTGAGAGAATGAAGTAGAATGAAAGAAGAGAGAAATTTTGGGTTTTGAATCCACGGATGGGAATTCAACAAAACTGTTAAACAGAGCAGGACTTTGAGAAAGATTTGTTTTGGATGTGTGACAAGGTGTTCACTTTTTTGTTCCCTTCTGCCTCTAAGCTCTTAATTTCTTTCTTTTCTTTCTTTTCTTTCTTTCTTTTTTACCAAAACCATCTCTTTTCATCCTAAGTTTGCTTGTCGAAAAAGTGGAGGGAAAATAGGAAGTTGAGATTTTGAGTCATTGTTTCAGTTGAATTCAATCACTTGGAATTTTATTTTTGAAAACGAAACAATATACGTTTCAAGATTTAGAGTTTTTTTTCCAGTCATTCCCTTTCTAAATTTTCCAGTCAAAATAATATTGATTATTCTTGTGTCGAAATGTTCAGTTACTCTTCATCTTCTTTTGTCTTTGTTCTTGTCTTCAAAGGCGCATGTCAATATTTTGTAGGAAATTTCCTTTGTGTTTTGATGAACCAGAGAAGCTTTTGGAGTTTTTAGATTTCTAAGTGTGTTGTTTTTTGTTTCTGGCTTTTGGAGTTTTGAGCATGACGAAGCTGAAAGAATGGGGACGGCAAAGTTCAAAGAATGGGCTGGCCGACAAGCTGGGTTTGGGGTTTGAAGCGGGAAAGAGAAACATTTCGCCAAATGAAATCCATAGAAAAAAAGAGATGACGTCATTTTATAAAATCTTTTTGTGTCTGTAGCAGGACTCTTTCTATATAAACTGGGAATTTGGATGGACTTTTTAATTGTATGAATGGTGTGCTAATTAGATTGCTTCATTTGCTCATTAATTTCCAAGCAAACAGGTGTACATTATAGGCGGGGATGGCACAATGCGTGGAGCTGTGGATATATTCAACGAAATCCGTCGACGGAGACTGAATATTTCTGTCACCGGGATCCCAAAAACCGTCGACAATGACGTTGGCATCATCGACAGGTCATTCGGGTTCCAGACAGCAGTAGAAAGGGCACAGGAAGCAATCAGTGCAGCTCATGTTGAGGCCGAGAGTGCAGTCAACGGAATAGGCCTCGTGAAGCTAATGGGTCGAAGCACAGGCCACATTGCCCTTCACGCAACATTGAGCAGCTGCGAGGTCGACTGCTGCTTGATTCCCGAAATCGATTTCTACTTGGAAGGAAAAGGAGGGCTATTCGNTAAAAAAAAAAAGCATTAGTGTCTATTATTTAATAAAATAAAAATAACACTACCTTGCTCGCATGTAACCAATCTCTTGTGCAAATCAATGCTTAAACAATATCTAGTTGTAGTACACTCCAAAACTAATTGATGATACGCCCACCAACACTAAAGGTTGGTATAGATGCAACTGTAGAATCAGGAATACTCAAACTGTCACAAGCCATATAGCCATATAAGCAAGATCAGGATAACGAAATTCATTTCATTTAGAAAAGATCAATATCAAGGGGAGTATTTATATCTGCTCTCGGTTCATCCAATAGAGCTCCAATTGACTTTTTTATATGTGGGTAGTAAGATCAACAGCTTGAAATGAATCAAATTCCTATACATAAAAAATAAAATAAAAATAAAAAATAAAACAAATATTTCAGGCCAAAGTAATATAAAACAACAATATAATATAAATCGCTAAAAAATGAATTTACCTTCATTATTTGTCTAGTCCCTCTACTAAAAAATTTAAATTGAGTTTCCACACTATAAACATCTTCAATTAGCTCCTCCAATTTCTTTAATTCGTTTCACTTTCCCTTCCTCACTTTGAAAACTTGCTAAGATATCTTCCAGCATATCCAAGTCAATCAAAATATCATTTTCGCTTGCCGCCTCAAACATCTGACATTAAAAAGAAAATCCAACATAAAAACTAGTTTCGCAGCAACTATAACATAAAAACTATAATGTCTACAGAACAACTATAAGACAACAACTGAGAATATGTGTTTCAAGAATGTGTTTCAGGTGGATTAAATATTTTCAGTAATAAAAATCTAAAATCTGAATCAATTTTTGATATGTAACATCAATCAATGTCTTAAAATGAATTCAACCATTTCCATATTTCCATTGCAATTGCTTTCTAGTTGCACATAAATTAGCAATGTTGTATGAAACTACCCAGGATCCAACAAACACTTTGTTGGACATTGATTTCATCGCCTAAGACTTTTGTTCAGTACTTGGTTGTGAGAAATACGTGCTTTTCTTATTGAAATAGGTAACCTACTCTGAATTGCTTGAATGGCAATAAAACAATCCGATCTGAAACACTTCCCCGTATGGATCTTCAAGGGAACTCTTTCGAGAATAGAGTGCATTGATCACAACACTACGCCGATGCACATAAATCCCTGCTCTGGTCTGTGTAGCAAAAAGATTTAGGGTTTCATTTAAAAATCATATAAAATCGACAAAAATTAACAGCGACTAAATAGATTGAAAAGAAGAAAAGAGATACCAAAGAAAAAAAAAAGGAGAGAAACAGAAGCTACTGGCTTCAAACTCTTCATATTTTTCTTCTAGTTGCATTATGATTCTCAGACCCAGAAAAATCTGTAGCCAACCAATCGAAATACTTAAAAAATAACCCAAAAACCAACATCGAAACCAACACCAATATCATACATTAATCACAAATCAAAGAGTATTTAGCAACTAATCATACCTTAGAGGTGGGACTGGGAGTGGGGGCGACGTGAGAGAGTTGAGACTGACGGTACTGTGACTTGAGACTCTGAGAGAGAAGGAGACCGAGAGAGGTCTGAATGGGGGCGGCCAGCGGCGTGACCGGTGACGAGAGCTTTGGGGTGGCGTGAGGTGAGAAGGACGGTGAGGTAAGGGCTGCCTGTCGTGACGTGTGAGAGAGAGTTAGGGTTAGGGACCAGTAGTGTATACAGTATTTACCCATTTTGGATAAAAATATTCTTGACAACTTTCTGCTATTCATCCACATTCTACACTTTATATTTTTTTTAAATTTTTTTTATCAAATATTTTTTTTATAAATAGTAAATAAAAAATTTGAAATATTTAAAAATAAATAAATTCAAAAAAAAAATTTTAATATTAAAAAATATGAAGTGTGAAATATAAATAAATAATAAGAGATTGTATAATAAAATCCGTTAAATTAATGAGTCATATCACATATTATCATTCTTAAGTGACTCTCAAATTGTTGTGAACGTTGTTCATTCTAATAAAGAGTTATTTCCTAGCTATGGTCTGATCATTAAGGAGATTTAAGGTTAGGTTTGGATTAAAGATAAAACACGAAATTTTCATTTCATCTAATCTTATCATTATAATTTTTTCAAATTTTAATTCAATTTTTTCAAATTTTAAAACAAAAATAATATTAAAAAATAATATTTTAAACTTTCATCTAAAATTAAAAATTATCATCTCACTCCCCAAACTTAACATCTTTGTTATCTCATTTTATTTCTCCAAGTTTCTCCATGTTAGAAGACAAGGCAATTAGGCAACACATGTATGAGGAGTGTCACGCTAAAGTTGTGGATAATAAATACTATTCAATGGTGGTAACAACCTCCTACTTTTCTTGCAAGTAGAGTGCTGGCTATAGATGTTGTAGTCAATTCTTGTGTTGAATTTTTCATGTTTGTAATATTGTTTCTGAAGACTATCTATTTAATTGGTTTGCTTATAAATGAAGTTTGTCTCTAAAAAAATATATATATATTATGAACGCGGTTTGTGAAATTACATGTATCAAATTCGAATACTGCTAAGACGACATAATTTTTAATAATTTACTAACAAAAGTGATCTTATATGGATATATGCTTGAAAATGATAGGGAGCCCGCTGCCGTTAGTTTCCTGATTACTTTTATTTTAAATTTTTTTCTAGTTTTTTTTTTTACTCAGTAATTAAGAAATTTTATTTAATAATATTGTGAATTTTTTTCATTTTTAAAAATATTTAAAAGTGCTAAAAAAAGAATAAAAAATAAAAAGTTCAATAGAAAATGGAAAATCATTGGCCACCGAGAGGTGGTCCCGAAACATTTTCCGATTCAATTTTTTTCTTTAGTGATTAAGGAAATATTTTTTAATGATGTTGTAAATTTTTTAAAAATATTTAAGGATATAAAAAATATATGAAAAAAATAAAAAATATATAAAAAGATCAAATAACCTTATGGGAAGAATCTCTAAAGCTGATGGGTGTAGCACGATCCATAGAAAATTATATGGCCAGATTCGTTTGCGGACGTTCTATGCATCGTATAATGCAAATTAGTTCCGGCAACTTGTGTTTGGTCGTGATAAAAGATATGGGAATTGATTCCCAAAATAATAATTATCGTTTACTCGTTGAGAAAATATATTTTTACATGTTATATTTTACACATTCAATACATCGTTGATGGAGAAATCTTTCACATTAATTAAAAATGATAATTGATGTTTTAGCTTTTTTTAAATATCCCTATAAAAAAATTGTTTATTTGTGATTAATTTTTTTCAACGAAATGACTATTTCTAATTAACATGAATTTACTTTCGTCATAAATAATCTTTTCATCGTGTAAAAAAATAAAAGTCATAAATACCTGTACTGAATTATAATAAATCTCACTATAAATGATGTGTTAACACGCTGACTTATATATATATATATAAATATATATATTTATTAGAATTCTATTTCATATCTTCTCTTTTGTGCGAAATGACGCGTAAATGCAGAAATCAATGTGAGGGGAATGTGTGCATGGACTAGGGTGACTCGTTGTTAAGATAAATATAAAGGATTAAATTTAATTTTACCTGTCAATTTAAGGTTTTGGAACAATAGATGATTTTACATTCAGAAATGAATTTAAAAAAATATTAATTGAACGTGTTGTTAACCAAATGAATAAAATCAAGATCATAAAATGATGAGAAAGATCATAATGTTGAAAAATAACAGTACAACAACTTGAATATATTTGTAAAGGACGTGTCTCGTTATCGATCATGATCGTTAACCTGTAAATCATTAAGTGGGGGGTGCGGTTGTCTGTGACATTTCTGATGCTTAAGTTAGCAATAAATAAGAGATAATAATTCAAGAATGGTCAATCAAATTATTTGAAAGTGATCTGCTGCCCCTATATATAGGCATGGAGCATATTGGATGAGTATTATAATTTAATTAACTTTGCACAATATTTAGCCATTAGAAGGCTTATCCCTAATATCTCAGAGTTATCTAATCACTACGTTATCTATATTCATAATGCAAGGTTTATCCCTCCTTAATAATCAGGGTGATTAGGGTTGGAGGCTAGGGTCTACGTTAAGTTACACGATTCCTTTGAGTAGCTATCCTTTATGGATGATGGGCCATGGGTCCCTAGTTTGGGTTAGACCAATATTAACTCCTCCAATATTAATCATCCTTGATGGAGGAATCACCAATTATCATCATTGTAAGAGGAGTCGAGAATAATATTTTCCTTAAATATATATTAATTTTAACAATATTCCGATAATCTTGATGTAAGTACATGTCACAACCTAGGCATAAAGATAAACAACTAAATTAAAGCTTGATTTGTGGATTTGATAGATGCTAATTAGCATTGCTAGCTGGGAATCTTTAATTTTTCAAACCAGAAACAACCTTCGTGGAAGATCAAACTATAATCCCCAAATTTTGCTTGAAAAATGATCATTAATGGGAACTTGCCAACTTGGCATCTTCCATATGTTGATCAATTCTCCCAACTCTTTAATGAAAATGATACTCCTTTTATCTTTTAATGATTCTATTTATCTATATATTAGTATTAATAGTTTTTTAATAATATGTTTTGTCAATAATTCGAACTCGTGACGCGGTGTCAACTCTAATGCCAAGTGCTAAGAGCATGATAGAAATTTGAATGAATCAAGCATCCAAGTAATTTCATTTTGAGTATGCTATTATGCTCCATGCTTTATACCACTTACTTTGCCCTTTGACTTTTCACCAAATGTGGTGCCACGTGGTTTATTAAAAATTTTAAAATATATATATTCAAAATAAAATGGAGCTCAAAAATACATAAAGAGAAAGACTAAAATTCTAGATTCCCTCTACCTTTTTTATGTTTGTGTTTTAATTTTTTAATAAGACACGTGACACTACATTGTGGTGCTATATCAAGTGGGCAAAGTGAGTGTTAAGGACAAAAATCTTCCGACAATCTAAAACGGGAGAAATAGTCATCCTCGACTCATGGAGGTGATCTAGGGCTTGAAGAAGCAGTCTGAAGCCCATGGTCGTGATTTGCAATAATAAATGGTAAAAGAATATAGGAAATGTAAATAGAGAATGAGATAGATGAGTTTACATGGTTCGACATAGAACCTATGTCCATGAGTCGTTTGGAGGACAAATTCACTATGATAAAAATATTTTATAGTCTCTCGTCTATCTTTATACAATGGAGGTCGAAGACCCCTTTAGTCTACAAAAGATTAAAAAAAAAAAAAATACATCCCCCTTCTGGGTAGGAGATGTTTGTTTTTTCTGATCATTTCCCCTTTTACTGAGGCTCTTGATAATGATGAGGAAGGACAGCTTTATATCACCTCACCATTTGCATACCCAAGCTCTGTTGCTCTACCTTATCTTATCCACTCATTTTTACCTCTTGCTTCCTGATGGGCTTTTTCATAGACCGGACTTGGTGCGTCTTGGGCATTATATAAATTTGGGGCATAATAGCATTAATATTTCTTTTTAGTGAAATTGGACCTCCACAGGTTAGCAATAAGTGGCTAATTAATGATAAGGATTTCTTTTTCATTCCCGAATTAATGCCTTAAATTTGTAGGCTACAAGACCTTAATAATTTATAAAAATAAATTAACACTCGTTCAGCAATTCCTGAGATCCCTAAACAATTAAAAAGACTCCTAATTATATTTTGCCATTTTGTTAACAAATTAGTATTCTTTTCCCTAACCGAACAAACAACACTAGTGATTTTAATAATAAAAAAAGACTCCTAAAACAATTCTAAATCCCAATATAAAATTGACACGTAACAAAGATTATCATTTTTATAGGCTAAAAATGGTCGATCCCAAGAGTGCTAGGGAAAGTAATACATTTTATAGTCCACAAAGCCAACTTTATGCTTAATAATATGGTATGTCACATTTTAGATGTCAATCGCCTCAAAAGACTGCTTGAAAATGGTTATCTTTAATTACAAATGAGTTTCAAAGTGATCTCTAGGCTTAGATTGGATAATGAGGTCTCTTTTGAGTAACGAGGTATTAGCAGATATTTTCAAAATTTTTCATAATTTTCTTTTTAAACATTACTTAAATATAAAACACTTTTTTAATTTCAAATCTTCTACCTTTTCATTTAATCATTATTCAAATACAAAATCCAATACAACTTTTCTAAACTTCAAAACAAAACATAAAAAATAATATAATTTTTAAATTTCAAAATAAAAATAATATTCAAACAATTTTTTAATTTTATAATATTTTTGTTCAATCTTTTTTTTAATCTTTTTTTTTTCAAAATCTAATAAAACATCTTAACTCAAACTATTTCACTATTATTAATAAAATTCTGAAATATTCTAAATCCAAACGAGCTCTAAATCTAAGATAAATATGCACGACACTATGCGTACAAATTTTTTACAATTATTTTATAACTCATTCTAATGCAATTATGTCACTTCGTTACAATATATAGCTTGTAATTTTATAAAACTACTCTCAATTTCGTAGAGTTCTAAAATAGTTATAGCATGGATATAACTTTAAAGGGAAATATTTTAGATATAAAAAGTTATATAAAAGTAAACTCACAAACTAATGTAGTTTAATGTAGTGCGTCAGATTATAAAGTTATTTTTATTATAAAGTAGATCTAACGGATCCCATAAAATCATATCAATTTATGAGTTTATTTTTATATAATTATATATGTTACATCTCTCTAACTTAATAAATTGTGCTTTGTAAGAGAAAGAGAGAGGGACTTGCACTCAGTAATGGTGAAATATTGTTGTATTTTGCAGCATTATATATGGAGGTATATTTCTCACCCACTTTGACATTTTAACGACGGATGGGGTTATGGAGCTTGGGTTCTAAAATGGTTATCAAAGATAAATATCATTAAACTATAACATCATTGATATTTTTTTTAACAAAATATCTCTAACATATATAATTATCGTTTCTATGTTAGATGTTCATAAGTTTTATAATTTAAATTTAGAATAATTATAGTTTAAAATTTTGAATTTTAGCTTATAAAAAAAATTGAGAAGTTGTGTTAATAAATATTATATAGTTTTGAATTTTAAATAAATTGGAGACACTTCAACTTATTTGAATATTTTTTTTTTTTGAGTTTTGTTATGCACAAATCAGCATGTTATTACACCACTTACAGCGAGATACCGAGGCTTATTATAATTTAAAAAAAAAAATTAAAATATTAATTTTTTTTAATATAGTGCAACAGGGATGTAAAAATTAAGAATTTTAAATAGATTTTATTTTTATTTATTTTTTTGTCTTTTTTTTTTCATATTTAATTTAGATACAACTATTCACGCAAATTCGCAATCGCGCGGGTGCTCTATTTAGTATATATATCTACGTGGCACAATCCTACCATCACAATTTTGTTTTTAATTATTTTCCTGGAGACCGAGCACCAACTGTTTGACACATTGCCCCGCATTAAAGGTGATGCGCCAACCTTGCCAATTCCATGTGAAAGTCGGCCACCACCTGATCTGATCTGATCTCAGATATCATTCCACACAAAACAACAAACATTTCATTATGAGACTGTTTTAGGTAATTTACCCGTAGAACAACCCCGAGTGTCGGTAATTACACTATCTTGGGAATGATATTTCTGATTGGAAATTTCCTTACACTCTCTATCAGTACTACTTTCTGGCTATGGTTTTGCGCTAAAGAACAAAAAGTGCCTTGCCAAATTATCCATATCTTATTATATTTAATTTTATTTGTATTTATACTGTTCGATCAATCAATTAGAAAAATCTCAAATCGACAGTGACACCAGTCCTAGGCTAAATTATCAGTGGAGGGTATTTTGGATACTGTCTCTCCATGAATGAAAATGTCAGTTAGGAATAATGATCTCTAGGAGTTTCTTCCTCTTTACTCTTCGTTAGTGGTCTCATTTCGCATCTTCCACACCGTTCTTTATAGCATTGCTGCCCCCTCTCTCTTTCACCCCCTTTAACATACAAAAAGATTGTGTTTTTTACCCTTTCTATCTGTTTGGGCCAAACGAAATAAACACTATCGAGGCATACAGCTTCACATAAACCTTGATGGATGGATGAATGAATGAATGTGAATGATTTTGGAACCCCACAAAATCTCCATCTTCAGATAGACAAAGATGATAGCGTTCAGACCCAGATTCACAGCCGCTTCTCTCATTTCTGTGATACTTCTTGTAGGCTCATCTCTGAAGGCCGAATCAGCCGTAGGAGTGAACTGGGGAACCCTGTCATTCCACAAGCTGAAGCCCTCTACAGTAGTGAATCTCCTGAAAATCAACAGGGTACCAAAAGTGAAGCTGTTTGAGGCAGACCCAGGTGCTCTGGAGGCTCTCAAGGGGAGTGGGATTCAGGTCATGGTGGGAATACCCAATGAGATGTTGGCTTCCTTGAGCGCATCCACTATGGCATCTGATTTGTGGGTTCGCCAGAATGTGTCCAGATATATGGTTAAAGGTGGTGTTGATATCAGGTAACTTCACTGTGCTTCCTTCTTGCAAAACTTCTAGTTTCTCTTATTTTTCTCTTTCTGGGGCAGTGTGTTTTTGGGGTCGTGTGTGGTTGGTTAGGAGAAAGGTAGGAAAGTGAATTGTGAATGAGAAGAAAATATATTACTTTTGGATCTTGTTCATTTCGTTGTGAAGTTGAATGATCAACTCCACTAAATAAAGCACACTAGTTTGGGCTCAGTGGATTTCCTACGTTTTCTCTGATCAACCAAGTAAAAAATATTAGCCCTTTTCCTATCCTGTACATAACTTAGCCTGTATTGTCAGTCTTCACATTATTATCAAGTATGCTATGATCATTTGTTGCCGATGGTGCTGTTGATATATCCTGGGCGGCCGGGTCGGATTTAAAACCCAGTACCCAGACCGGGTGTACCCGGATTTTTTTTATACGGGTACCGGTCCGGATTTGTTTCAGGCGGAATCCGTTTCGGACCGGAATGAACAGGCCTACTGGGCAGTGATCACTAGATCTGTGTAGCCTGGCATATGAGCAGCGCCTAATCGAGGATTACTTATTAAATTGAAATAATACCCAAACGGAAAACAAAATGAATATTGGGGGTCAGGTTTTTGTTTCCAATTGACATTAGAAAGCATTTTCTAACAGAAGCTATTTTATTATCACATAAAACAAAAATTTTATTCATTATCGAATTATTCAGAGTAGGTGCAAAATAATTGAGAGGCTTGGTTGGTGGGTTAGTCTGATTGATGTACTATCTCCAGTTAAATAGTGTCCTTTTTAGGTAACCTTTCCGGGTAGATTGAACTTCTGATAGTTTTATAAGATTTTGGTTGGTTCTATGAGGCTGAGCTTGCTCTACAAATGCTCCAAAGTTCAGTAACTTCCTCAACCTTCACCTTGTGGGATTGAGTTACAATATTTGCAGTGTTTTCCACTTTTACAAGGTAAGCATTTAAGTTATTCTACATGTGAAAATCCTCAGAGGCCAGTGACATAAACAATACTCAGAGGCTAGTGATATAAGCAATACCAAAAGGTATTCCATAATTTCCTGATTTAATGGTAGAGCTTCTTCTGCCAAGATACCTGATAGGTCAGAGCATTGGCCCTTTTATGAAAGGGTGTGGACACCAGATATTTTCCTGTCAGACAACTTCTTAAAATCTCAAATAATTCTCCTTTTTCAACATTTTGGAGTTTAGATGTGTTTGTAACATTATTTATATAGATATATGTAGAAATTACTAATGCATCCTTGAGAAAGGTAATTTTTATCTGCATCAGGAGTTCCAAATTTCCAACCAGCTATTCAGCTCTTAACTTTTCATGACAGGTACGTTGCAGTAGGAAATGAACCCTTCCTTTCTAGTTACTCAGGTCAATACGAGCCTAATGTCATGCCTGCACTGCTCAATGTACAACAGTCCTTGGCCAAAGTAAATTTAGCAGGTTATGTGAAGTTAGTGGTACCTTGCAATGCCGATGCTTATGAGTCCACTCTTCCTTCTCAAGGGGCATTCCGACCTGAACTAACCCAAATCATGACTGAACTTGTGTCGTTCCTTAACTCCAATGGTTCCCCATTTGTAGTCAATATCTATCCATTTCTAAGCCTCTATGGGAACTCGGATTTTCCACAAGACTACGCATTCTTTGAGGGGACTACTCATGCTGTTACAGATGGGCCCAATGTTTACTACAATGCATTTGATGGAAATTTTGACACTTTAGTTGCAGCACTGAGCAAAATTGGATATGGTCAGATGCCCATAGTTATTGGGGAGGTAGGCTGGCCGACAGATGGAGCCATTGGTGCAAATCTGACTGCTGCAAGAGCTTTCAATCAAGGGCTCATAAATCATGTTCTGAGTAACAAAGGGACCCCATTGAGGCCGGGCATCCCACCCATGGATATATACCTTTTCGGTCTACTTGATGAAGGGGCAAAGAGCATACTTCCAGGAACCTTTGAGAGACATTGGGGTATTTTTTCCTTTGATGGCCAAGCCAAATATTCACTAAACCTTGGTTTGGGCAACAGAAGATTAAAGAATGCAAAAAATGTTCAGTATCTCCCATCTAGATGGTGTGTAGCAAAACAATCTACAGATTTGTCTGGAGTGACAAACCACATGAAACTTGCCTGTAGTGTTGCAGATTGCACCACACTTAACTATGGTGGATCATGTAATGGCATTGGAGCGAAGGGAAATATCTCATATGCATTCAACAGTTACTATCAGCTGCAAAAGCAAAATGCACAGAGCTGTGATTTTGATGGGTTAGGCATGGTCACTTACCTCGATCCTTCTATCGGCGAATGCAGGTTTCTTGTTGGCGTCAATGATGTTAGTTCATCAAGTTTTCAACCAGTTTGTTGGTGGAGCATTCCTTGGGTTTTGATCATGTGGGGGTTTTGGTTCTCTGTAATGTGAAAAAAAAAAAAAAAGGTTTTTTGGGTGGGGTTTTCACGGTTCCTCTATTGAAATTATAAGTGATATATATACATAGGGAAATAGAATACGAGACTAATTTAGAAAATCAAAAATTATTAGGGGTATGTGATTGAGTCCTGTACCATGTAAGAAACAGAGTAAACATTTTATGTAGTTAATTATTTAAATATTTAATATACTCCATATTCAAACCAGATGCATTCTTTTTTACTCCAAAGATATCTGCCAAACTTGACTTTATTGGCCAAACTTTCTACATCCTTTTCATCTAAACTCTGTTGTTCCAGATGGTAGTGATGACAACTTTAAAAACTGGATAAATATAAATATATATATATATATAAATTTATATATATACACACCCTGGAAACAGCTTAAAGCTAGAGGATTCAGTTTTCTACTTATCTTCATGCTGCCGAAAAACCATTTCATAGATTAGAAAAATTTAGTTTACAAAGAAATTTCTTAAAAGTAAATTTATAAATTGACGTAACACGTTCATTTTGTTCTTGTCTAACACAAAAATCTAATTATGTCAATTTGTGAATTTTACTTTTTGTAAAATCTACTTTTGAATCTGGCACTTCTCTTTTCAAAATTCTTTCACTCCATTCAAATGCAGCAACCAAAAGGGTTGATCTCATGCCTACTTGGTCCATATTTTTAGTTTCTGTTCTGTTCAGGCAAAAATGCCTGTAAAAAATCTTTTATCGTACGCGCATTTTAGACTATCATTGTCGAATGTTAAACTGTTTGGATATAGAAACGGTTTTATTTTATCTCATTTCATTTTTATAATTTTTTAAAAATGTAACACAAAATATAATAAACAATTCAATTTTTTCAAATCTTAAAATAATAAAAATATTAAAAAATAATATTCTAACAATATTTTATTTAATTTTTAACTTCTATCTAAAATTATCTCATCTTACTATCTAAACGGAGCCTTAATCTACTGTCAATATTTCAAGGCTGCGAGTCTCTAAAATATTTTTGCAAATCCATTAACCGTTTAAACAGCTATTAAAAGCATTGAGACTGTGAAAGCATTGCCACACAGCTGCAAAGGAAAGTTTTGAATTCCGTTTCGGTTGAATTACTTATGCAAAATATTTTAATATCAGAACATTTTAGTGTACCGTTCCGGAATAGTAATTATATATGTGAAATTAGCTTCTTTTAAAACTTTATAGGCATTGAAACATTATAAGAAGTCTAAGAAAAATACTAGAGGAACACCATATGGCGTGTCACCTTGGTATTATTTTCTCTGACTAATCATAACCAACTTGAAATTTTTTATAATAACAATTGTGGTCCGATAAGTCAATTGCTTTCGTTGATTATTCTTTCCTCTCCTACACTTTCCTACCCAGCAACCTGAAACAGTTCACGTTGGCCATGGGCTTGGGCTTCCACTCAGGGCTGTTGGACTGGAGTGACACTTAGTATATTTTAATTAGAGTAATGGGCTTAAGCCCCATTCTCTTTATGGTATAATAGACCTATTTTAATTTCTTTAAGTTGCTTTATGCAAATTTACATTCATAACTCTCTTCAATTTATCTCATTTTTATTATTACAATTTTTTAAAATTTCCACACAAAATATAATAATTTTTTTTTTCAAATCCCAAAATAATTTTCTCAAATTCCCACTAAATATAATAAACAACTCAATTTTTTTAAATCCCAAATTTTTTTCAAATTTATACACAAAATATAATAAACAATTCAACTTTATTAATTCCTAAAACAATAATAATATTAAAAAATATTATTCTAAAAATATTATATTTTACTATTTACAAACTATCTCAACTCTTCTCTCAACCCAAACCTAAGATCCATAGATAGATAGAAGGCATTCTATTAGGAAATTCTTACATAAAAGCTGAAAGGGAGGTATCTTTTTATGGAAAGTAATAAAATTGTCTTTCTACCATCTTTTTCTTCCTGCTGTTCTTATAGGTTTTCTCACCTTGAAATGAGATATTTCATTTATGTGAAAAGATATTTATAGTTATAGATTGCAAATATCACGCAATACTTTTGATAAAAGTAAATAAATATGAAATCTATATAAAAAAATTAATTTTTTAATAATAAACACAACTCTTTCTAAAGCAGTGCACAACTCTTGCACAACCCAAAACCGTATCCTGCACTACTCTTCATTTATTTACTATCAATCCATTGTGTTCCACAACCGAACAAAGAAAAGTTCAAAGAAAAACCTTACGGTTGCAAAAGCCTTTTTATCCCTCTTCTAGCATTCCCCAGTACAAACGGATCAGGTAAAAAAAAAATCGAAGTGACTCAAATAATGATCAACTAAAATTCCAAAAATCCAAAAATGTTCCTCTCATTTCTCACATTTTCAGCAATCAACAAATACCAAAAATGGGTGTGGGGGAGGGGGGAACCACAGCGTAGCCGAGAGGTGGTGGGGATGTACTTGCAAACAAAAGGACAGAGAGCAGAGTAGCGCTGGCTTTATATATATCCCCATTTGAGCATCAAAAAAGCCAAATGTTGTTAAAACTCAAACAAGGGAGATCAACAGAAAAAACGAGAATGAAGAGACCCTATCTGTGCTGAGATTTCTGCAGAAATTGATAATCTGTGCTGAGATTTGTAATGTGTTCATAACCACAACAAAAAGGCGGGCATTTGGTCTAGTGGTATGATTCTTTCAGGGAAGGGGGAGAAGTCAAACCGAAAGAGGAATTACCATTTTTGTCAATTTTGGACCAAAATGCACATTCCGGCTGAAATATTGGAATCCGGCCAGAATGGACCGGAACAGGCCGAAATAGCTGGAATTTAATCCAGAATGGAACAACCACCTAAACAGTGCTGGCTACCTCTCTGGCACAGAGAATTCAGGCCGGAAGTGCTGCACTTCCTGAGGCTCACTTGCTACTGCCATGCGCAGCTGATTACCAATCTAGATGGCTACAACCTTTCACCTCCTGAGTTCAGCTAGCAAGTTTGATTTGCCACCATAGCTGCTCGTATTATGATCAGAAAACACATAACAAACACCTACCACATTCTGACAGAAAGCCTTCAAAAATTTTTTTTTTTTTTGCTTTTCCGGGTTTGGGGTGAGGGAGGTTGCAACAGCTCATCACCCAATTAAGTTGGTCACTGGAGTCTAATAATTGCATAATAGAAGTTTCCACTCCCATTCCATCCCTTATAATTAAAAAACCAAAAAGAAGCGTTTGTACATTTACCAAGGGGTCGAGGACAAGAACATGTTACACAAAGGACTGGAGCCAATTCTGATGTCTTGTAAGGGCTGCAAAAAGCCTTCAATCCACTACTCCCAGGCCCCCGACATTACCTGCACCAAAATCATTATGTGCCCCTGTAGTGAATGACAGCTAAATAAGGCTATCACAGTTAAGTAGCAAAATTAAAATCTTACCAGGGTTGCCAGCTTCAGCACTTTTCATTTGACTTTCTAAGCTAGTTGACTTCCTAAGCTTAGCTAGCTCACCTAGTACATCTTTGAGGGGTTCGCTGAGCTTGCTTCTCTTATTCTACAGGAAAATTTTAGGCATGAATAAAACAAGAAATAATAACATCGAATTATCATCTCAAATACTGCCTTTACAACTACAACAACACCGGTGAACATAACCACAGAACCATATCAGAGACAGTGGGGCTCACAGAGTCTCCTGGACTGTTAAATACAGTAACAAATATGGTCTCTTTCATTATTGACCTATTTAAACCCCTAGGGGTTGGCTCAAGTGGTAAAGGCCTTGGGCTTGGAGGTATGCTCTATTGCTCCCCCCAGGTCTAAGGTTCAAATCCCCCCTTGGGTGCAATTAATCTCTAGGGGCCATTGGACTGGAGGATTTTCCTATTGAATTACCCGATTTGCACTTGCGGAAAACTCCTTGCCGAGGGCCCATGCACCCACGGGATTAGTCGGGAAGCTGTTCCGCCAATAAAAAAAATTATTGACCTATTTAAATATAGTTCTGCCCCCCACCCTTCTTTTCTACCCACAATAGGTAGAAAAACAATGTGTTTGCTTTGCAATCGATGCTTCCTCAAGGAAACCAGCATTTATGACGAGAATATCAACTGAAAAATATTTTTTTGAATAAACTGATTATTAAGTTGTTCAAAGGGGAATGACATGAACGCCAAGCCTAACATTTTGTCCTACACATTCACCTTTGAGTAATTGGTGTTATAACAAATATGTCTCTGTACTCGTTAATACACTGCACCAATTTTGCTTATTTCCACTTTTTATCATACATTATTGTCTCAACAGTTTTCTACCTCTGCAGTTACTAATACAGTGAGAACTCTTGTCTATTTTATACTTATTTATCAAACAAAAACAAACTTTCTCAGGGACAGAACTATAATGAAATTGTAAGAAAACACCAGGCATGGTAAACAATCAAATGTATTATTGTCCAAAACATTACAAAACCAGACATGTTATACCTTCAAGGATGGGACCAGAGCAAAAACTTCATCTACAAGTTCTGGACAAGCATTGGCAATGACGCACATCTGCAACAAAAAAAAAAAAGAAAAACCAGTAAGAGTGCTGCATGGTTTTTTTAAGATTGAAGTGACTCAGGTTGAGATTGAGACCTCGCCATCAGAGACACCATATTTCTTGAGAGTCCTTATTCCAGTTAAGAATCCAACAGCAGATGGATGCATAAAGAACAGCGATGGGTCATATAGAAATGTGGTGAACACATACAAAACCAAATCTCAAAATTGAGTAAATAAAAGATTGAAAAAAATAAACGAAAAAACAGTTTAAGGATACTGAAGAACTTGTCTAACAGACAGGGGATTTGTATAATGGTCAACCCTTTTGGCATACAGCAGCCCCCTGTCAAATGATCTGGCAACAGACAGCCAATTATAACACTTACAATATGTACCGAGATTCTATTTGATAACAAAAGCTTTAAAGCTGTTCCTCACGGGGGGAGTTTAAATTCTGGATCTTTGGATAATATGGTCATCTGATCTTGGATTCCTTGTAAAATATCTGCAGCCTCACAGTCCATCATGCATTTGACATTTTCTGGGAGTTCTGCATGTGTCACCGAAAATTTACTAATAGAATAGTATTAACCCACCGAAGGACATCCCAGCTTAAGAGATAGGTCTAGAAATAACTTTCTCCAGACCCAAGACAGCATGCATATACGACTATAAAATATGCAACATTGACAGGTGAGACATTGAAATACATAAAGAGGACAAGCTTTCCACATCTCAAGAAAATGATAACTAATTAGCAAATAATCACAATAAACCAAAAATATAGTTCCAACTACCCACCTTGCTCAATTTTGAGCTCCAGTGGTGGTGGTGGTTTAGAAACTGAACCCTTCCCGCCTTTAGCAGTCTTGTCTCCTTTTCCCCATTTGCTTGAATCTCCTTTAAACAAAAGGCGCATGCAATGGAAATCAACATAGATGTGATCAATCAAAGATTGTGCAGAGAAATGTTATCAACATAACAGCATCAGCCAAAACAAATGCTCGAGAAAATTACACCTTTGGGTGGTGGAGTTTCAAACTTCCCACCAAGTGCACCTATAATAACAAAATTAACGGGTATGATTAATTATCCTTTAAAAAAATGTGCAAGATAAAGCATATTTGTTACTGGCATATTATTATATAAGTATAAAAAATAGAAAAGGAAAAGAAGGAAGCGTTAACCTTCAACATCAAACTGAACTTTCATTGCCCTCTTTGACTTTGCTGAGCTATCATCCTTCCCTTTCAAGGATGCTACAAAAAATAATTCACACAGAATGCAGGTGTCTCAAAACACGAAAAGCGTCGAAACAACTTTGAATTCCCTTTATACTCTTTGCACGTATCTCCGCAGTAACGGATGCAAACTCAAAACCCAAGAAAAGCAAGGATTATCAATCTTCTACTCAGACCATTACTTGATTATATAGAATGCACTACTACCTTGTCCAGCCAATCCCTTTACTTAATGGGCATTTTCAGGGATAAATACATAAAATAAAATAAAATAAAAAGTGCTTACATTTGAATGAAAATATTCGTAGAAAGTATGCATGCAGTAACCAAGAAAGATTTAATTTCAAGGAAAAAAAAAAAATCAAAGACCTTGTTTTGGGGTGGTGGATTTGAGAGAAGATTTTCGTGCTGTCTTGGTGGGTAGAGAAAACCCTTTCCCTCCTTTCTCCATTCCTACGTTCTATTTCTGCAACAAGAAAAAATCATAACAAACAATGTAGACTCCTAGAATATACCAAACAAAGCCTTTTCCTCGAAAGAAAATTATAGTTTTTTCGGCCTTCTCGTTTATGGGCAAGGATGCTCACAAAAGCAAACGTGCCCTAATGGAGTATGGAAAATCAAAATCAATAACTTAAAATAAAAAATAAAAAGAAGAAGAAGAAGAGAATACCACGAAGGGAAAGAGCAAGCAAAGATACCTGGGAGGAGTTCCAAAAAAAAAAAAAAAGATACCTGGGAGGAGTTTAGGTAGGAGGGAGTGATCGCGTAGTAGAAAATAAAACGCAAGTTGCAGTTCATATAACCCGCCGGTTTGGCCCCCGAATCCGTTTGTTTTTCATTTTTGGAAAAATCCTAATTTGTGCCTAGGTTTGTTGCTATTGGCTAATGTATTTTATTTTTTTAATATCACGTTTAAATAATGAGGTGAGATGTGATGATTTTAAATAAAATTAAAAATTAAATAAAATATTATTAAAATATTATTTTTTTAATATTATTATTATTTTAAAATTTAAAAAAATTATTTTTTTTAATTTTCTATATAAAAATTTAAGAAAATTATAATGGGTGAATATTTTAAGAAAGTTATCAATAGTGAATGTGTCTTGTTTTCTTAAGTTTAAAATATATTTAAAAAATATTTAAAAAAAACAAAGACAGATTGTAGTAGTGGACATGTCCAATAATAAGAGCTGAACGGCACAGTAGTGTTATCCTTTATTTTTTATTTTTTTTTATTTTTACGCTAGGGTTGAGCTGAGTCTATGGATTTTTAAAAAATTATTAGGTAATTCAAAATTTGGATACTTTTGTTTATCTTATCCTTATATGTTATCTAATTAAAATTATTTATGTAAGTGTAAATTTAAATTAACATGACAATTGTGATAGGAAAATGATATAGCTACGAGAGTTGGGTCTATAAGTCACTAATTGTTGTTTATTTTTTACTTAATAATTAAGGAAATATTTTTTTGATAATGTTGTGAATTCTTTTTTTAAAAAAATGTTTAAGTCTATAAAAAAAGGTATGAATTTGTTTTTAACGAAAAAAAATGGTCAAATTGCCTTATTGGTCGGTGTAGCACGACTCTTTATGATATGATAAAAGCATTACCACGTATTAATATTCTAAGAACACTTTATAATTATTTAAATAAAAAAACATATATTTGTAAATCTAACGTGAATACATCCTCAACATCGTTAAGATGGCAGGTTTTGATTTACAAATTGAAGTTCTCTTGTAAATTAATTCCCCCACTGACTAACAACTAGAAAATACATTTTAGCTCATGTATTTCTAATTTATCATTTTAATCTTTACCGTTTGTAACTTTTCCATTAAAAGCATTCGTTTTTTAAACGAGAATATGATGTCCACTTGACTAAAATAATAAAAATCTAAGACTTTTAAAGCCATATAAAAACATGAAAAAAAACAACTTAAAGAAAGTCAAAATTTTAAAATAAAAAGAGAAAAATAAATAAAGTAATCATATGTGCCACCACCCTAACTAGGCGTTAAGAACTAGGAGTGGGTGGTGGATCTTTGCATTTGGCCCGCTCGCCATCCCATCCAACTCCTGCCTAGGCATGCAGATGCTTATGCCCATTTTGGTGCCTAGGTACAGGGCACGGGCCCAATATATATTAAAAAAGTAATTTTTTTTTAATAATAAAGTGACATGATTTACAAAATGACGACATTTCAGTTTACTGTTTTGTTTTAAAATTCCCCCTCGTGTCTCTCTCTTCTTTTATCTCTCAATCTCTCTTCTCTCTATTTTAAAGCTCCTCGCCGTCACCCCCTAACCCCAAGTATCTATCTCTCTCTCTCTCTCTCTCGACCTTGTTGTGGGCGAACAGTCCTAGGGACCAATTTGCCCCTCAGAATCCAGATGGGAGCCCTCACCCAAGGGGGGTGAGGCAGAGCTCAGGGGCCTAACTCCCTAGAATATCTAATATAGTGTGACTAACATAGATTATCTGAGAGTACCAACAGTGAACAAGCAGACCACTGATACCAATCCATTGTCTAAGAGTCTCCAGGGGAAAGGTGGCGCAATCCGGCCACCACTCCAAAAGTTGAACTGCAGTGCAACCTTATTATTATTATTATTATTATCATTATTATGAACATGAAGTTAATTGTTATTTTTTTATTGGCACCGGGTGTTTAAAAACAAAATCCCAACTAATTTTGAGGGCGCATAGGCCCTTGACTAGAATTTTCCCTCAAAAGTACACCTTGGATAATTCAAGGAGAAGTTCTCCCAATCCAACGACTCTTAGAAATTGTATGCATCTAAAAAAATTTGAACTTTAGACCTGGAGTAAGTATAGTATCAAGACCAAGACCTTTACCACTTGATCCAACCCTAAAGGGTTTTAATTGTTGCTACTAATCAAACCAGGTTACTAAAGAACTTAAATCCAACATTGGCTAGTTAAAAACACGAAAAAGAAAAACTCAGTTACCACTCAACTGAAAGTAGGGATGAGAGGACAAGCCGGAAAGATTATATAATGTTAAAAGAAAGGAGGAGGCAGAAAATGATATCTATTTTACACTGCCTAGTGCCTCCTAGTCCTTTGAGAAGCTGAATAAAATGAGAGGTTCTGCTTATGGTTGAGGCAATTTAAGCAATGGGTCAATCAATGCAACAATGCTCATATCTGCTATCAGTTCACCTCGGTAGAGTGAGGCTAATTAACTTCTTCAATTCCACCAATGCTTTCCACATTTATCTACCAATATATGATAAAAAGCCTGCAGATTCCTTTCGCCTCTTATTTCTTGTGAATCAAATACAATCATACAAACCGAAAAACAAATGACTGAAACCCATTTATTCAAGACAAACTTCTTTTCATTGAGAACATCAATACATGATCAACATCCCTTTGATTATGAACCTGTGCAAAGTTAGCCACATAGACATTGGCAGTAAAATAAAACAAGCTCTTCTAGAAGACTATCAAAATAAAACAAGCTCTTCCAGAAGACTATCAACTCCATGTAGGCTTGAAATTTAGGTATCATCAACTTGTGAATGAAAAATAAAACTTGGGAACGTCGTGGTGATGTCTCTGTCCCAGAAGAATTGGATGGATGTTAGCATCAAGAGCTTGAATTTTAGAAACTATTTCATGATGGAAAGATGAACCAAAAGAAGAAAAAAAAAAGTGAAGTGGGAGAGATGCCATCATGCTAGAGAAATTACAGTGGGACCAATGGTAGACTTGGCCTATAAGACGTCATAATCCACATTTCTGGAGCCATTTATGATTTTTCAATCTTTAGAATTGTCCCAAAATATAACAAGACAGAAAATACTAATTGGAAGATTTCTACCATCCATCACCAATTAAGTGATTCTCATATGCACGGGTAACATAGAGCAATAACAAATAACTCACTTGAGATATTGAAGAGTCATATTCTTCAAAAGGGAAGGATGTCGCACAACAAGGCTTCGCCACTCTTCCTTATCTATCTTTCCATCATGTTTAGTATCAGCTTCCTCGAAGGTCTAAAACATAAAAAACAATAACATATGGTGAGAGAATTGCAATTGTGTTACTCCAATATGCTTAAATTTTAAACTCCATATAATGTTATTGTACATTTATTGAGCACTTAATAAAACAGAGAGCACATATTAGTGATCTGAATCCTGATGTGAACTGAATCAGTATGAATAAGAAAGTACCTTATCAATGATAATTTCTACAACCTCATCTGAAATATTCATACCGGATTCAGCAAGTGTGGCAACTACCATTTGCTTCACCTATATATGCATTAAAATGTTGAGCAATCAAACTCCTTCCGGAACATGCTTGAAGATATATTTTTTTTCATAGACAGAGTGGAAACAAAAAGACAAAAGTTGAGGAGATCACTTCCAAGATTTTGAGGCAAATAACGATTAAGGAGCTGGAAACAGTAAAAGAAAAGGTTGTTGGTGATCTTATCGTCATGATCCATACCAAAGCAGGATGTATACTTCCACTATCATTGTGGTGGGGACAGCCTGCTGCACTGGCTTAGCTGGCCAGCTCATCAGGTTAAGTACACTGCTACTAACCTCTGGACCTCTAAAGTATGACCCTGCTGCTGCAAAAGGTTGGTCCTCATTTATTTGGAACGTTTTCTATCAAAGGACTTGCTTGTTAAATTTCGAGTTGAAATCTGTACAGCACGCGCTTACTCATTGCGACGCAGACTTGAGAACTTAGAATCTGTCTATAGTCTGTACAGTGGCATCTGGCATTCTGGCTGATAGGTCCTTACAGAGTAATCTCCCACTATCAACTACAATTATCTAGAAGTGAGGCACAAGAATGTTTGAGAATTTGGAGCTTCTGATTTGAAGCTGAAAGGTGCTTTATGCAAAATGGATTTGTACTTCTTCCCAACTCTCGCTCTCTCTCTCCCCCTCTCTTAAAACATAGCTTGAAGCCCAAGTTTCATGTTGATTTCTGAAAACTAAGAGAATGAATCGATGATCTCTTTGACAACACAAAAAACCCATTGTTCAACTCCTTGAAAGCATGAAAATAGAAGGCAAGTACCTGATCGAATTGATCGGGTCATGTAGGAACAAGGTTCAAGTCTACCAGTCTGTTGGGATGCCTCAACTGCACACATCACTACACTTCCACTTGACACCTATCGTAAAGTTAAACGGCTTGTCTTGCCATGACCTTGGCTTGAATCCTCAAAACTCCCTCTCCTCTCCTTTTTGGTGGCGTTGAAAACCAAATCTGCCAGCTTTTGTTCACCTCCTCAATGAACGCGCTCCACCAGCAACATCATCTGTGTCCAAATGTCCCAAGCCATCATTGGCACTGCCCCCCACTGGCATGTGCCTCCATGTACACACATAAATCAGACGCGCTGACCACAACAAATTTGGTCCCTGCACGTCTTTTTGCCAGGAGCTCCGTGTGCTCCTACAACCAATGCCGTGTCAGTGGAATTTCGCAGTGACTGCTTCCAGTCCTCTACAGAGTGACCCTCCCTAGTGCAGTGTTCTATTTCACTGGAGACTTTTTTTTTTTTAAAGAATAGATGCAGATCACCTGTCCATGAGTGATCCGGTCCTAAGTTTATTAAAAAAACCTCACTTATGACGGAGGAATACCGTGGTAACAATCTCAAGAGCACCAAAGAGTTATCAAAGAATTACACAAAAAAAAAAAACAAACTCGGGTGCCAAAAAACCAATCAAATCCGCCTGCCTCATTTTCGTAATACACTCCGCTGGGACCAGATCACGCATGCGACTCCAATTGGGACCTGTTTCAGCAATCACGTCCCTCACTTTCAGATTAATGTCTCCATTCGCTGGCATGAACTCAAATAATGGTCCATCCCCCAACCAATTATCCATCCAGAAATTTACATCCCCTCCCTAAATAATCCACTGTGAATTATGTATTACTCTGGGCATGAGAGCCATCAATCCCCTCCAGAAGTGTGAACCCTCTATGTCCCTGCATAACTGAGAAAATGTGGTAATTACCAACATATTTAGACGTAAAAAAATCCGACCACAAAGAACCACCTCTAATTAATTTCCATGCAAACTTCATAAGCAAAGATTCTTGAACCTCATGAAGCGCCTGAATTCCAAGTCCCCCCTCCTCCACAGGTAAACAAATTTGCTTCCAAGAAATCCACTTTCTTCTTCTTTTTTTCTACCGAAGATCCCCAAAGAAAGTTAGAAAAAATCTTTTGCAAGCCCGAGATCACTCCTTTGGGAATATTTAACACCGAGAGCATATGAATCGGTATACTATTGTGGACATGTTTCAGTAAAACAATTTTACCCCCAAAGGATAAGAGTTTACTTTTCCACCCAGCCACTTTCTTTTGAACTCTAGCCAAGAACATATCAAACATATGGATTCACATGCGCCCCACAAATAATGGAACGCCCAAATAAGTACACGCCAACTTCCCTCCACGAACCCGGAAATCACCTTTAATCCCATTCTTCTCTATGCCGAAATAGATGAAGAGAAAAACATAGATGACTTACTAGAATTTATCAACTGGCCCGACATCGATTCATATCAATGTAAAACCTCCATTAGATGTCGCATAGAAGACTTCCCACCGTTGGAAAAAATCAGCACATCATCCGCATAAAGCAAATGGGAAATCAAAACCCCTCCACAAGAATGAAAAGGTTTAATCCAACCCAATCTAAACTCTGTTTATCATTCTCGAAAGAATTTCTTCAGATAAAATGAATAAATATGGGGAAAGAGGGTCACCTTGCCGTAAACCACGCAAGGCCTTGAAGAAACCTTTAGTGTAACCATTTAGCATCACTGAGTAGTAAGGGGATAAAATAGCATTGAAAATAATACTACACCAATTCTTAGAGAAACCCAACCGACGAAGTACCTCTAAAAGAAAACTCCAATTAACACGGTCATAAGCTTTGGCCATATCAATTTTTAGCATCACATTTCCACCTCTCACTTTCTCGTTAATACCTTGCACCAACTCCTGAGCTATCGACATATTATCAAAAATACTTCTTCCCCTAATGAACACAACCTGCTCAGGAGAAATGATTTTATCCAGAATCGGAGCCATTCGAAAGACCATAATCTTAGACATAATTTTATATACCACCGAACAAAGACTGATCGGGCAAAATTGCCCAAAACCCAAAGGTTCATCTACCTTCGGAATCAGGACCAAATTAGTAGCCCCAAAAAACGTGGAATACGGTTGCCCCGCAAATACATCGATAGCCATCTCTAACAAATCATTTTTAACAATATCCCAAGCCAACATGAAGAAACTAGCTACAAAACCATCCGGCCCTGGGCTACTATCAGCTGGAATAGACCAAAGAGCCTGTTTTACCTCCTCCAAAGAAGGTGCAGCACACAACAATTCATTCTCCTCCATAGAGACACTCGGCTCAAGCAATTCCAAATCATACAAATTCCTCTCCACCTGCGACGTCGAAAGAAGATTTTGATAAAAAGCAATAGCTCCATTGTGTACTGCATGCGCAGAGTCCAGCAAATTACCGTCTTCCAACCTCATTTTTTCAATCCTTTTATTTTTTTTCTTGACCCGCATGGCTGCTTGAAAGAACTTAGTATTAGAATCCCTATCAGCAATCCACTTAATACGAGATTTCTGGCATGCCAAAGTCTCCTCCCGTTGGACCCATTGAAGATGCTTATGCTTACACAGCAGCAACTCATTCTCCACCTTTTCCGAATAGCTTCTGGTCACCTCAAATTCCAACTCAATATTCTTCTAGCTGTTTTGAGTTCCTCTACACAACCAAAAGTGACTTTATTCCAGTTGCGCAATGCACCTTTGAGCAATTTTAACTTCCTACTAATCCGCACCATGGCACACCCATCAATTCTAGCATTCCAAATTTCCTGCACTAGAGGGATAAATCCCTCATGCGAGCCCCACATACGAAGAAATTTGAAAGGTCGAGCTGTAGACTCCCACTCTCTAGTGATCCGAACAAGCATCGGAGCATGATCGGATGAAGAACGAGGTAAATAAAACACCTGAATATCACCAAACCAGGTTGAAAATGGCAAATTTACACTCTATCTAAACGAGCCCATATTCGTCTTCCTCCCATACGCCCATTACACCACGATAATTGATTGCCCTTACAAGGAAGATCCACCACCGCACAATCATAAATACATTCATTAAATTCCCTTTTAGCACGAGA
>QEOT01003207.1:255730-272868 GCA_003123785.1 Pterocarya stenoptera
CCCCCCCCCCCCCCCCCCCCCAATAAGCCAAGGAAGACCACCAGAATTTTGCCCTCTCAAAACATCTCAAAGATCCACTCGCTTAGCCCGAAAACAGCTCGCAAAAACAAAAGTTGCAAGAACCCGATAATTACCATGGATAAACCAGCCGCGAATCGCTTGATCCGACATAGCTATAAGTTCAAAGTCGAGATCTCCATCCCAAAAAATCCAAATCTTCCCCCCAACCTCAGCATTATTAAAATACGACGGCAACTTCAGCCATCTTGCCCATTTGCTGCACTTATTCGAATTTAAAAAAGGTTCTAAAATAGCCACCACGGACGAGCGACTTTTATTCAAAATGCGCCAAAGCCTACTTTTCGATGAAAGAATATCCCTAATATTCCAAATAAGAATATGCATCACTCAAATGAATTTTTTTGAGTGAGTATGCCGGATCCGATAATATTCTTTCCGGATACCTTTCAATTTTTTCAAAGGCACATGCATATCCGGATCCGATTCGAAACATTTTGCCACTAACTCATTCAGATCTTCCTCAGAATTTCCATCAGATACCATTCCGCACAGCATTTCATTTGCCATATCATCCGCAAGAATTAATTCCCTCGCCCCCAGCACACCTAACTCGAACTCCAACGCCTCATCCACCAGTCTCAATGAACTTCGCGGTGTTGGCTTCTCAATACTTTCTTGACAATCACCATCATAATCATTCTCCATCAATTCAAACCAGTTCCCTCCCTTTGTACACTGCTGTTCAGTGCTATTCTCAACTGCTGTTTCCATCGCTGATCTCCTATGCTCATTCTCAATATGAAGCTTCGCCCCTACACCCCTCATTCCTTCTGGCCCATTCACCGCCTTTGCAGCACACATCTCCTGGATTAACTCTCCACTGCAATTGGCCAGGCATGAGTCATGGAGTTGGCCCCCCATCAAAACGAACCAGATTTTCTGGGTAACCTCATCACCCACTAAACGAGCATGGATGGATTCGAGAATTTGTTCCCGTCGAGATTTCAACGCTTCCCCAACCTTTTTGACAGCCCCAGAAGTCTCATTCTCCTTGTTACCCACAACCTTCCAAATAGTTTTCACTGAATTTTTTTTCCTTCATCAAGCATTACAATTTTTTTATCCTTCCTCTCCCCCGACAGACGTTCATGTTTCAGACACTTGGCCTCCGTCTGCCCCTGTTTTCTACACAAGGCACAGAAAAGCGGCATAGATTCATAGATTACCTCTTGATATCGACTCATCGCAAGCCCCGGAGGGCCTAGCCAAAAGAATTGCCGTAATGGTTTCGAAACATCCACTTCAACACATATGCGCGCAGCCTCAGGCCGAGTCACACACGTTGTCGCGTTGTCCCTCTTCAAGTACCGCCCAAACCCATTGCCATTACTACATAAAATCGATTCCTGAAAAAAATTTGGAGGCAACCCCGGCAACGTAAGCCAAACAAGAACCCAAGGAGAGTCCTCTTCTTCCATAAAATCCGGAGTCCAGTGTGAGACTTGAAACGGCACCCCATGAATCTCCGAATTGCCTCTCGCCATCACACTAATAAAATCATCTTCCTGAGCCATTCGGACCAAAACATTCCTCGGATTTCGCAACTGTCTAATAACCGGTATAGTTTTCAATCCCATCTATTCTTGATAAAACCACGAATGTGGTCCAACAAAGGTCGGCGACGAAGGAATTTTAGCACCACTGAAAACCGAAACGGCTCAGCCGATTGTTGAATCTCAGCCTTCGAATAAAGGAAAAACATCTCCCCATCTTGAAAATGAGGATCCCGCAGCGGTATATGCACCTCAGGAAGCGTTTGTGGCTTCGCAGCCACTACGTCCGCAAAAACCATCGCAGGAGCACCTCCTGCCCTTTGCGCAGTCGACGCCCCTTGTTCTGCACAAGGCATAAGCCCCTCCCCAGCCCCCTGCCCTGCCAGTGGCGGCAAGGAACAGGTGGCTTGCACCAAGTAGCCCTAATCACTCCTTCGAAATTTGAGAGAAAAAAAACCCCTCGTGCCACGTCACCCGAAATTTGATATGAAAGGTTCTTACTTCATGATACTTCACTGGAGACTGAAAATAGACCCACAACAGTCCTGTAAGTTGCAAAAACTGCCTTTGTGGGCAGCTCAAGAAACCAGGGGATCTGACCAACTTGCTAGTACCATTTCCCTCCTTTTATTTTTATTTTTTAATTTTTTCTTCCTCTGTGCTGGCTGCCTAGGGATGCTTGTGAAGGTTGCTTCCCCCCCGGGTTTGTATCCCAGTTTAATTTTTCAATAAATTCTAATTTTGCTCATAAAAAATAATTTAGTTAGATTGTGACTTCCATGGCGGTCTTTCTAGATTCTATTTTTGGCTCTCCAATACTGATGTGTCGCATACTATAGGATGCATAATGTTCTATTATCTCTTAACAAGGCTTTTCATTCATCCAGAAAAAGAAAAAGAAAAAGAGTTTATAGGATCAACAAATGTTGTAGTGTCAGATTTTATGTAACTCAAAATAGCCAATAATTGATAGATACATGTGTATGTATGTATAATCTCAGTAGATTTAGAACCTCATGCAAAGATTAATGGTTTCCATGCGGATGGTTGACAAATATGATATATTCACTCAGCATAAATAGGACACTATACCTCTTGTCTCTCAATGAACCCTTGCTGTCTGAGGTCATATAATCGGAATGAAACTGCAAGAAAGGAAAAGTTAGGTATCCCCATCCTTGCTCACCATACATTCATGTGTATGTGTAGACATTACCATGCAATCACCAGGAAAGTCGAAGGGCTAATACCATGGAGAGACTACACAGAAGACCAACCTATTACTATAGATCAACTAGCCCATCTTTCTATTCTAACCCCCTCAAATCCCCAATAGGAAATGATGAAGGTATAAAGCAAGGGTTATGTCCATTGCTACAGCTCCCATCTTCTCTAAAAGACAGAAGCACCTGGATCGATTCAAATTTTATAAATATTAGTTGATACTTACACTCAATCTTATCCTCAATGGGTGCATTGGGGTGGAAGACAGAGAGAGCACGTGCAAACTCTTCAAAGCCTAGTATCCCCTTGTGCTTTGTATCAAACAAGTCAAATACCTATAAAATTTTAGAACAGATGGTTATAATTAGCAAAAATGCTTTCTTATAGATCATGAATTTATATGCTTGTGTTTATAAAGAACTTCAAGCCAATTAATGCTTGAGAGTCATTTAGGTTTAAACCAGCCAGCCAAAGGGCAGAAAATAAGCACATGAACAAAGCTCTTGGGCTAACTAACATCCCAAAACTCATCAAAGGGTCTAAAGCCATTAGTAGGCTGCTGAACCTGGCAAGGTCTTTTAACTAGATGATAGGTTTGCAGATATATGGTAATGCAGAAAGGAATTCAAACAAAATAATTTCACGTCTACGAAGTGAAAAATGTTTAGAATTTTAAATCATCTGGGAAAAGACATGAAAACTACACCAACATAAACCAGAGAGCAGATATATAAATGCGTACCCGGTCAGCATATAAGCTCTCCTTTTTGTTTGTCTTGAACAATGCTAGTTGAAATTCTTCCTAAAATGAAATATTCAGATGACAACCAATAAAAATAAACGTGTGAGATAAATCATGAATAACAGTGCATCAGAACTTAAACAAGATTATTTTCCTATCCAAAAGAAAGGAATGAAAGCAAAGTCACTGTGCACTTGAAAATAAAAGCAGTGATGTATGGTATGACATATTGCACCTTATTGATTAGACCATCGTCAATTACGGCACTACTGATCTTCTTAAACAGTTCATAAAGCGCTTCTATCTCACTTACACTAACTGCATTTGAAGGAAGAAAATTCAAATATCTCAGCATGCTCCAGATGCTTATACTGATACGTAAGTGGTAAAGATGTAATTAACAAGCACGAAGAACATATTGGAAACCCACTAAGGTTAAGGACCACTTGGGATATCAGATAGTGATCACATCACTCATGAGCCCCTGGGCTTTTGTCACATTACAATAGAAAATAGAGAGGCAAAGTATCTCCTTTTCCTAGTATTAATTGCGCCATTGACGAAGGGAAAAAAGGATTTGGAAACCGTTGGGTGGATACCTATTCAAAAGACTTTAGGAAACATCCTTTGTGAAATTATTCATCATTAACAACATAGTTGAAAGAGACGAAGCCGATGTCTCTTTTATCACTAATGTTCCAAGACACCCTTCCTGACATCTAGAAATGGAAAGTTAACAAAGAAGGCAGCAGCATACACACTGTCTCTCTTGCAAGAGCTTCTGGATCTTGAAAACCATTGGGTTGGTTATATAAATCAGTGTCACAACAATTTATGACAGCAACACAGAAATGCTTTAATCCATCTAGGCACTGCACCATGATCTTTTCTGGACCTCAAAATGCTCCATACCTGTGCATGAAGAAAAACTAATTCGTGAAATCTTAACAGTTTTAAGGAACTTTCCTGAATGCTTATAACAGCATATTGTCGTACCTGGAAAAACGAAGTTCATTTACAATGTATTTGTGTTTAACCAGTCAACCAGGTTCGATGAAAGTGATAATAAAGCATAAAGGTGACATTAAACTGAAAATCAAGCAAGCTATCAAAGAGCACATGGGACAAAAGAAAGACAACAAAAAGAAAAAAGAAAAAAGAATGATGTTAGATTCTATAACACAAAAATAATCTTCACTATTCTATGTCAAAATGCCCAAATCAAATGGCATCCTTTCAGATAACAGATTAGCATTATTAAAAATATAATTCATTTACCAGATTTTTGGAACGTCTATGATAGGATCCTCTATGCAATACAAGAAAATAATCGAACAGTAGAACAATCACTGATTTTCGAGGAACTAGTACCTCCAAGAAATGGCTAAAGCCTATGTATTCATTGATTGATAAGAACGTAGAACATTCCTCCGTTTAGTAGTCTAGGTATGACTGAATTACAGAAAGACAATAATGCACCCATAATGGGCTGAGAACCAACAAATAACTAAAGAAAGAAATAACCCATAACAGTAACTAACGGCTGAATCACTAGCCCAGCCCATGGCCTACAAGACATAACTAAACTGAACTGAAACAACTAAAGAACTAAACCGAAGACTTCAGACTCCGAGATCTCCTTCGTCTCCAACATGCACGCCAGAGGGTTAGGAGAAACCCTAGATCTGTAACAACTGCCCCTCCATCCAAAGACCTTGCCCACAAGGTCAGGGTATTGCTGTCGCAGATGCTCTATCAGGACCCACGTGGAGTTCTCTTCAGGTTCGACCTTCCATTTCACCAAAAGCTCAATCAATGGCCGATTCTGGAATTTAATCATTCTCCATTGCAGGATCTGCTTTGGTGCATCGCGTAGGGCTCCATGTGAGCTCCATGTGGGTCAGTGGAAGGCAGCCATGGAGTGGTTATCGCCGACGGGTGTTTCTTGAGACACGACACATGGAACACAGGGTGCACTGATGAATTTTTCGGTAGCTCTAATCTGTAGGCTACCTCACCGATTCGCTGCAGCACCTTGAAGGGACCGAAAAATCGAGGAGCAAGCTTGGAGTTTGGACGTCGTTCAACGTTATGCTGTCTGTACTTTTGGAGCCTAAGGTATACCATGTCACCAACTTTGAACTCTCTCTTGATGTGTTTTTTATCGTACTATATTTTCATTGAAGCTTGGGCTGCAGTTAGATTCCTCTTTAGTATAGCTAGGATTTCATCCCTAGTCTTGAGCTGAGAATCCACCTCAACATTTTGAGTGGTGCCTGCAACGTATTGTAGGATAGTGGGTGGGGGAAAACCATAAAGAGCCTCAAAGGGAGTTAACTTGGTGGAAGAATGGAGATTAGTGTTGTACCACCATTCTCCCCATGGCAACCCATTTACCCATTCTTTAGGGTGTTGGCTAACAAAACACCTGAGGTATTGCTATATGCCTCTGTTAACCACCTTGTCCATCAAATTGAGGGTGATAGGCTGAGCTATAGGCCAATTTAGTCCCATGTAGTTTGAACAACTCTTTCAAAAAGAGCTTGTAAATGTGGCATCCCTGTTTGAAACTATTGTGGAGGGTATACCATGCAGCTTGAAAACTTGTGAAATGAACAACCTGGCCACTGTAGTTGCTGTGTAGGGATGGGAGAGAGGGATGAAGTGGCCATACTTTGTAGTCAATCTACCACCACCAATATCACTGTGAACCCCTTAGAAGATGGGAGGGACTCATTGAAGTCTATTGAAATATCTATCCAGCTCCTCGTGGGAATGGGAAGGGGTTGAAGTAGACCAGCAGGGTGTATAGTCTCAGACTTGAACTTTTGACAGGTAGTGCACTCCTTAATGTAGGTCTTGATATCATTTTTCATTCCAGGCCAATAAAAATCAGCCTTGGCCTTGTGAAGGGACTTTTGATCAATGTTTTGAATATTGTTTCGGTGGCCGTTTCGGTTAAAGCACTAGAATGAAATATTTCGGTACCGGTACTGTTTCGGGATAGTCTATATATAATAAATAAATTATATATGTTCAAATTATATTTCAAAATAACATCAATGCAAGTCTTAAAAAGTTAAAACACATATTTATAAAACTCAATAATACTTCTAAATTCTCAATCCAACTATTTTAAAAAAAAAAAATTACTCATCTTCATCACGAAAAGAGAAGTAGGGATTTAATTTTTAGTTCTCGAGAAAACGGGATTAAAAAAGTTAAGAAAATAGTCTTCATATATGAGAATTAGAGTGAAAAGTATGAAAAAGTCAGAGTTTTTACATTAATTACAAAAAAAATTAATTTCGGCCAGTACATTGAAACCGGCCAGTACACCAAACATCGACTGGTATTTGACCCGGTACGAAACAAATACGTTTCCTATACTGGTCACTACCCTGGTACAGTAAATACCAGCCGTACTGGCCGATACGGTACGAAATTTAAAACCTTGCTTTTGATAGCTAGCATGCCCCCCATAGGAGCTGTCATGCAGATACTGTAAAACTTGTGACCTGAAAGGAGAATTTTTTGATAGATAGATCCTCCCCTTTATTAGTAATAACCCATTCACTAAAAAAAATTTCTGATTTGAACACTGCCCTTGTTGTAACTTTTGGCATAACCCAGCTAGCTCTAAATTAGTCTTGTAAGAAGTTCTCAAGTCTTGTAGCCATATAGGGTCCAGAACAGAAATTCCCGCTAAAGAAGCTTCCCCTTTTGCCTGGGGTTGCCTGGATAGAGCATCAGGTACTTTATTTTCTCGACCCTTCTTGTATTCTATTGTGAAGTCATACCCCAACAGTTTATCGATCCATCTCTATTGTGATGGAGTTCCAATTTTCTGCTCTAGCAAAAATTTCAAACTCTGCTGATCTGTCCTCACAATAAAGACCCTACCCAAGATATAAGACCTCCATTTTTTGACTGCGTAAACTAGGGCCAGCAGCTCCTTTTCATAGGTTGATAAGTCAAGGACCTTTCCCTTCAAGGCATGGCTGATGTAAGCCAATGGTCTACCCTCCTGCATCAAAACAATCCCTATGCCCACCCCCGAGGCATCACATTCTATGAGAAAGGGCTTGGAAAAATCTGGTAAGGCCAATGCAGGGGGTTCAGTCATCACCTTTTTTAATTCTTCAAATGCCGTAGAGGCCATGGTGGTCCATAAAAAGAATTTTTCTTCAGTAGGGCAGTGAGTGGAGCCACTATAGAGCCATAGGGCCGTATAAACTTCTTGTAATATCCCGTAAGACCCAAAAATCCTCTCAAAGATTTGAGAGAGCGTGGTATGGGCCAGTTGATCATAGATTCTATTTTTAAGGGATCTACCTTTACCCCCTCAGCCAAGGCTAGGTGACCCAAATACTCAATTTCTTTGCACCCAAATTTACACTTACTTCTTTTGGCAAAAAGTGTGTGCAGCAAAAGTTTTCAGCACAATAGTCAAGTGATCTATATGTTCTTCTTTAGTCTTACTATAGATCAAAATGTCATCAACAAATACAATTACGAACCTCCTTAAGTAGGGCAGAATACCTCATTCATCAGCCCTTGGAATGTGGCTGGTGTATTCGTTAGCCTGAAAGGCATCACTAGGAACTCATAATGGTCGTGATGAGTCCTAAAAGCCATTTTCGAGAAATCCTCTTCCTTCAACCGTATTTGGTGGTACCCAAATCTCAAATCCATCTTCGAAAAGATGGTGGCTCCATCAAGGAGTTCATTGATGAGGGGAATACGAAATTTGTCCTTGATCTCCTTATTTAAGGCCCAATAATCAATACACATCTTCCAACTGCCGTCGGCCGTCCTCACTAGTATTATCGGGGAAGAAAATGGTGACTGGCTGACTCTAACGACCCCAGCAGCTAGTAACTCCCATACAATTCTCTCAATTTCAAATTTCTAATAGTATGGGTACCCATAAGGTCGGACAGAATTGGGGCTATTCCTTCCTTAAGGATGATAGCGTGGTCACAACTTCTCTTAGGGGGTAGCCCATCGGGTTCCTTAAAAACCCCACTATACTTCTTCAGAACCAGCTCCACTTCTAGAGGTGTTGCTGCCCGTAATTTGTCCTCATTTATGAAATCTGGAGGAACAAGCCTCTCCTCTCCACCTTGGTCAACTATGCCAGTTCTACTTCCTCAAGCACGGGTGAGTGGCTTGAGTTCAGCCCCTTAAGTGTTACTGAACCTGTAGCACGAGTAAAGGTCATAGTAAGGGAGAAAAAATCCCATAAAACAGGCCCAAGTGTCCTCAAACATTGCATGCCGAGAACCACATCACATTCCCCTAAGGGTAGCATAAAAAATTCAGTGGTAAACAAGTGTCCCTGCAGTAGAATTTCAGCCCCTTCCAACTTACCAACTCCTTTAATCAACTCGCCATTGGCCACCCTAACTTCGATGTGCTCCTTAGAATTGGGGACCAGTTGGGCCTTAGGAATGAGGGTTGGGTCAAGAAAATTATGGGTGCTGCCGGTATCTATAAGAATCACCACTGAATGCCCTTTTATCTTGCCTAAGACTCTCATAGTCCTCAAACTAAGGGACCCAACAATCGCATGCAAGGAAATCTCGGGTGCCTTGACCCCCATCTCATGTACATCTGCCCCTTCCTTCTCTAAGGGTTGGTCCTCACCTTCTTCCTCTTCAATTTCCCCCTCTAGCTCAAACTGCACACCCTCCATAACATATAGCTTGGCCTTTCTACATCTGAGTGGGATTCCACTTCTCATTGCAATAATAACAAAGCCCCATTTCTCTCATTTCCTTCATTTCATTTGCACTCACCTTTTGGATAGGAAATTTGTTTTTAGAGGGAAACCCTAGATGGTGGGATTTCCTTCCTGAATCCCAAATGAGAGGGACCCGTGCCTCCTCCCCCACTAAAATTCCCTGGAGAAGGGAAATTGTGCTGACTATTAGTCTTACCAACCCTCCTGGAACTGTTGACCTACTCCCCTCGGATTTTAGCAAGGCCAAAAGCTGAATTTAAATTGTGGGGTTTCAACATTCTTAGAGTAAGTCTAATCTCTTCTTTGAGTCCACTAAGGAAACAGCTGAGTTTGTAACTCTCAGACAGTCCCTTAATCTATTAGAACGTACCTCAAATTGGGTCGTATAGGCTGCCACCGTGGTGGACTGTCTCAGCCTAGTAATAGCCTCCATAGGTCATCATACGATGAGCTCCCAAATCTGATTTGTAAGGCCTGAACAAATGCATCCCAAGTATGGAAGCTACCTGTCTCATTTGCATCCTAAAACCAAACTAATGCATCCCCCTCCATATAAAATGAAGACATTATATTTTTTTGATGATTTGGCATAGGATTTAGGGCAAAATAGTGGTTCACCTTGTACACCCACCCTGTGGGATTTTCCCCATCAAATCTGGGAAAATCCAGTTTAATGGCCCTGAATTGCATCCCTGCATGAGGTCCTAATCATTCCCCCTGCTGTGGTGATTTCGTGAATGCTGGTGACCCCCATTTAAGGACTGCAACAATAAATCCATTTTTTTTTTGGCTAAATCATCCAATGATTTTTTATGGGTTTCTACTCTCTGTTCCTGCAGGTCTTGGTGTTGCTTCATACCCATTACCAGCTTCTCCAACTCCTTGTATCGAGTGCCATCTGCCATGGTTAAATGCCAATCCACAAGATCTTGCTGCTCTAATGCCAGTTGATAGGACCCTCAATGCAATACAAGAAAATAATCAAACAGTAGAACAATCACTGATTTTCGAGGAACCAGTACCTCCAAGAAATGGCTAAAGATGCATTTATTGATCAATAAGTACGTAGAACATTCCTCCGCTTAGTAGTCTAGGTATGACTGAATTACAGAAAGACAATAATGCCCCCATAATGGGCTGAGAACCAACAGATAACTAAAGAAAGAAATAACCCATAACAGCTAACTAACAGCTGAATCACTAGCCCAGCCCATGGCCCATGGCCTACAAGACATAACTAAACTGAACTGAAACAACTAAAGAACTAAACCGAATACTTCAGACTCTGAGATCTCCTTCGTCTCCAACACGCACGCCAGAGGGTTAGGAGAAACCCTAGATTGTAACAGTCTACCATATTGTTCAGTTTTCTGATAAGCTTTCATTTTGGTTAGTTGGAACTAACAATCTTGATCTTGGGCATGAATCTACATGAGATCTGAGGATTAAATCCTTAATGTGTGAGTGTGAGGAGAGAGAAAAGAATAACGGAACCTTAAAGTTTATTTAAAACCTGGATTTTTATACAAATTCAAAACCTTTTTTTCTTTACTTCTGTCTTCTTGTAGGGAGAAAAAAGCAGAGGTAAATACAATAAAGGCCTCATACCACTTAATAAAAATGAATATATGTGCATGGTGAAAGCTATCATGTCAAAGCAGTCCTGTCCAATATATTTTCTTTTCTTCGTCATTTTTTAATAGGAATAGAGACACCAGAATCTAAACAATTATTTAAACACCCATTATAATGATAAGAATCCAAAAAATCTGTGTTTTTTCTCCATCTTGGTAACAACAAATTATAAATGCAATGTGACAAACACCAATAGAGAAGCTGCTAAGTGCAAACAATAGATTGATAGATTCAGTATCCAATTCTGACATTTGCCAAAGGAATCCAAATCTGCTTGTTTTGTAACATGAATGAGAAAAAAGAAAACATCAACCTGTCTACATATCTTTTTTACTTTTCCTCTATCTCCTCAACAATGAAGCAAGCACATAATTGATACGACAAATGCAAAGACGATTGATAATACTAAGACTATATGCATGGTGAAACTGCTAATGAGTACAATGAATCAACATGGTTTGACAAATAAAAACAATCTGACCCTTTCGTCTGCACGTAAATTAATAAAGGAAAATAAACATCAGTTACATCATTCATTCAATGGACTTCAGAAAGAACTTAAACTCTTTTTCCTTTTACCCTGTCCTCTTGGCAATAAACAAAGCATTAATGTACAGCAGTAGTATCTTACTTCATTCATGGCCTGAATGCTACAACTATTGAATATTCCTTTTCTCATTCTGTCTTCTCAGCAACTCACAAAGTATATGCTATAAGAAACGCATGCAAACAGTTGGCCGACCTATACACACTTGTGCTCACTCAGAAGAACGGTTGTGTTGCAACAAAATGACAATTATGGGCTTACAGCCATCCGCAGCCAAATCCCTTGTAACAACACACTGGGGTATCAGGCATGAAACTAAAATTTATATGCAGCCAAACCCCTTGTAATCAAAGATCAAGAACAATCGATGGATGAGCTTAGAAATTTATTGTTCAATACTTTATTCCATTGGTCAGTTGTAACTTGTTTTAATGGAATGAACTTTCATGAATTTCTTGTAACACTAAACTAGCATGCACAGGTGATGGTCTTGTATATGTCCCGTATTCTTGGGATTTTGCCTATTCTTATGATCAATAAAATTAGGTTTACCGATAAAAAAAATGTAAGCGCAAGCAAGCCAACCCATGCTTTCAACAATTACTAACAACATCAGCACTCAGCAGCTCACTGTGAATGTCCATGCCAAGTTCTGTTTTTTATTTTTTATTTTTGGGAAAAAGGAAAAATTAGAATCCAAAAGATTGAAAAACAGGTGCATCTTTTGGGATACATCTGCATGATTACCCCCAAATCCTTAGATACCATTACGTAATCTAGATGAACAAACAGAAGCCACAGAAAGCCATTAAATACAGAAACGCAAACCAACAAAATTTGCCTCAACCTTCTGATTAAATTGGTCCATAATAAACAGATATAAGAGGTAAACTAGCTATACTCCATCAAATTCGTGGTCAATTACGGCTATACAACAAACAGAAACATTACATAAAACGTAAACTTTCCGGTCCAGGAACTCCAATGCCACCAGTGAAAACCCAAATTGCCACAAAAACCCGGCGAAAATAAGACCCCAAAACAGATCAAACAGAATCTGCCAAAAATACTTGGACTTTTTTATTCAATTAATTTCACAAACAAAGAGTTTCAATGAAAAATAACAAACATCGCAGATAAGGAAGCGCAGGGATGGAGATAAGGAGCAAAAGCGGTTTACCTTTTCAAAAAAACCAAAGAGAGGAAAGAAGAAGGAGCCAACGACGTGACGAGGAGCTAAAATTATCGGACTTCAAACCAATAACTTCTATTTCTTCTTTCTTCAAAGGGAATAAAGCTAAAGCTTAACCAATACTATCATTGAGGTGGGGTTTTATTTTCTCTGTTTAAGCAGTTTCATGATCGTGATTGATGAAGAATTAAAAATCGAATCTGGGTTTTCCCTCGGTGGAATCTGGGTTTTTTAATTGCAGCGTGACCTGCGTCTAGCCATATATAGCCAGAAAAGTGGCGAGTCAGTTTGGCGAATAGGTAAACTCACAAACCCCATTTCCGAAACAAGTGTTTACTTTTCCCGGGGGGGGGGGGGGGCGGCGGGGGGGGGGGGGGGGGGGGGTGGTGGTACTCGGTGGTTCAGTCATCAGTGATCACGTGGAGTTGAGACCGTTGGAACTTAGAGGTAGGTGGCCCTTGTCAATGGAGATAGGTAGGTAAATACGTCTCAGGAAGTTCGTAATCCTTTTTGCACGAGTAGGAAGTTCAACGTCCTCTTTTACTTTTTTCTTTCTTTTTATTTCTAATAAAAAGGATGAATGCACTTTCCATTCAAATGATCAAAATTGAGGCATTACCCTCTTAAAATTATTAAAACTTGAAACTTTGTTGACTTACTTGACTCGCTTGGATAATGAAACGGTTTTAAATGAGTTAAATAAAATATTGTTAGAATATTATTTTTTAATATTATTATTATTTTAAAATTTTAAAAAAATTGATTGTTTATTATATTTTATGTAAAAATTTAAAAAAATTATAATAATAAGATGAGATAATATCGTTTCTCTATCCAAACAAACATTTAATATCGTGCTACTATCACATTTTTTTATACTATATATATCTTTTAAATAATATGATTTAATTTATAAATTTTAAATTTTAATATTTATCTTTAAATTAAATTATGTCATATAAACACTTTAACAGCTGTGTTATCCATAAGTACTTAAATTCCAGCCATCAACCATAAAGACATCTTTTCAAGATTTTTTACAGCCTCAAACCTATCAGCTAGAGCTCCTTGGCCAAACCAATTTTCAAACTGGGCAGAATTTGTTCAATCAGTTGGTCCATCTCTTTGACCTCCACTTATGAAAGAAAGATGTCTACAGTTTTTCTTTGAACTTCTTTTCAAATTTTTTTAGTTGGCTATGATATATACTTTAATTAGGGTGGGGCTACTCTCCTGTCCCATCCTTGCCGTTGGGTGTATCGTTCAGTATTTTTTTAATATTCTTTTAATACATTTAAAGATTTTAAAAAAAATAATACACTTAAAATCACTTTCTTAATCACTAAGTAAAAAAAAAAAAAAAATTTACCCAACGGTCAACTTAGGCAATCAACTTGGATGGACAAACTAGTGTTTTTCCTTTAATTAAGGGATGTGCACTCAACATAATTGTCATAGAATTCCAGCTAACTATGTGGATTCGGGTATGTTGTCTTTATGAAAAATATCTGGATAATAAAGAAAATGATTTGTACAGTTTTAGAATGTACAAGTCGCGTGTATTTTTTTTTTTAAATAGATAAATTTGAGACTTATATTAAATATAATAATTTTTTAGTGATGGACCCCTAATTATTTTCAACAAAATATACGAGATTTGCATACCCTAAAAGTATATCTAGCATTACTCGAATAATAATATTTCTTAACAGAGCGCATGCAAATCAATTTAGTCTATTAGCAGCCATCAACCATAAAGGCATATTTCAACATCAACCTATAGATTTTGTATAACCTCAACCCTCCTATCAGCTAGAGCCCCTTGGCCAAACCAATTTTCAAACTAGGCAGACTTTGTTCAATCAGCCAGTCCATCTCTTCTGCCTCCACTTATGAAAGAAAGATGTCTACAGGGATTTTTTTTTTTTTCTTTGTAACTTGTTTTTAAATTTTCTTTCATCAGGGGATGTGCACTTAACATAATTGTCATGGAATTGAGGCTAATTACGGGAATTAGGATACCTCGTCTCTATGAAAGGTTTGGATAATAAGGAAAATGATTTGTACTGTCTTAAAGTGTACAAGATTTATGTATTTCTTAAAAAAAATTGGATAAATTTGGAACCTAAATAAAAAAATCAAATTTTTAAGAGTTTTGCTAGGTTCAAACGATTTGGCGCACGAATCGTGTACCAACGACATTTTTTATTAAAAAAAATAAAAGAAAAATAATTTTGAGAGAAGAAGAAGGTTATCTGTCACGAAAATCATTTCCGTCTTTAATTCGTACGGTTTCATTAAATAGATGTCTTACATGTCAATATCGGTGCTCAGTTTGGTACGTAAACTCGCTTGTAAGAAGACTTTTCTAATTTTTAATGATGGATCTCAATTTTCTTTTTCAAAAAGAATATGTGAGACTTTACTTATCTTAAAATTATATTTAGCATTATTCGATTGATAATATTTCTTAGCAGAGCGCTTGGAAATCGATTTATTCTATCAACCATCAACCATAAAAGACATACTTCAACAAGAAGCCAAAATTTTGTACAACCTCAACCCCATCAGCTAGAGCCCCTTGGCCAAACCAACTTTCAAAATAAGGCATAACTTCAATCAGTCAGTCCATCTCTTCTACTTCAACTCATGAAAGCAAGATGTCAGTCTACAGTGGTATTTTTTTCTTTGAGATTATTTTTAGTTGGCTATGATATATACTTTAATTATGGAATGTGCACTCAACATAATTGTCATCGAATTCAGGTTACCTATGGGGATTTGGGTACGTGGTCTCTGTGAAAAAGTCTAGATAATAAGAAAAGAGAAATGCTAATATATCGTCCGTTTGAGTTTGTTCAATGCTAATATATCGTCCGTTTGAGTTTGTTCCTTCACTTTGATCACTCATGTATTTAATTTTTATTTATTTATTTTTACTTAATAATTTAGAGAGTGATTTTTAGTGTATTGGTGTATTTTTTAAAAAATATTTAAATATGTTAAAAAAATGAAAACAAAAAACAAAAAAACAAATTTGTACTAGGCGGCATGCTCGACTGTTATTGCTGGGCAGCATCCTAGCACTACTCATAAGAAAAATGATTTGTATAGTCTTGAAGTGTAAATATTGTGTACTCCTTTTAAGACCCACATAAAAAAAAAAATCAAAATTTTAATAATAGGTTCTTAATTTTTTTAAAAGAAATATGCAAGATTTGCACATCCTAAAATCGTAAGTAACATTATTCAAATAATAACATTTCTTAACAGAGTGCTTGGAAATCGATTTAGTTTATTGGCTATCAACCATAAATACATACTTCAACAACAACCCAAGATTTTGTACAAACTCAAACCTATCAACTAGTGCCCCTTAGCCAAACCAATTTTCAAACAAGGCAGAATTTGTTCAATCAGACAGTCCATCTCTTCTACCTCCACTTATGAAAGAAAGATGTCTACAGTCGTATTTTTTTTTTCTTTGTAACTTGTTTTTAAATTTCTTTAGTTGGCTGTGATATATACTTTAATTAGGGGATGTGCACTCAATATAATTAGGGCTGTATAGAACCAACACCATCGGTCCCCGCCGACGCGAACTGGCCAACCGTGTCAAGAGCCGGCCGGAACTAATGGAGAAGTGGTCGGCGTGCAGTGGAAATTTGAAGAAACCGAAGTTCAGCGGTTCGGTCCCGATTTGAGGCTGGACCGGACCGCTGAACCGATCGATATAATAAAACTTTTGATTTTTTAATATACCCTTATTGAAACGACGTCATTCCACTTAAGTTTAAGAGGAATGGCGTCATTTTATAACTATATGTATTACAACAGATAATGGAAACGACGATGCCAAACGGCGTCGTTTTATTAAGGACATAAGAAAAAAAAGAAGAAGTCTGGAACGACGCCATTCCACTTAAACTTAAGTAGCACGGCGTCTGATGTGTCTTCTTCTTCCCGATTAGTCTACAACTCTCTCTCCCTCTCTCTCCTCTGTAATTCGCTCTCTCTCTCTCTCTCCTATGCAACTCTCTCTCTCGCAGTCTCTCTCATTGTTCTCTCTGTAGATTATCGGTGCTTGGAGAATCGACGCCGACCGAGAACCGCCTCGATCGATTTCCTCCTCCCCATCGACCGGTTACGGTAGGTGGCTCCCCCACTTATTTAGACGTCGGTCGGCGTCGGTTTTGCCCCTAAATATAATTGTCATCGAATTCAGGCTAATTTTGGAGATTCAGGTATTGTCGTCTCTATGAAAAGGTTTGGATAATAATATTTCTAAATGGAGCATTGGAAAAAATTGAATTGTTTATTGTACTTTGTGTGAAAATTTGTGAAAGTTGTAATGATTAGATGAGATGAGATGAAATAATTTGTTAAAACAAACGAAGCCATTCTTCTAGATAGCAGTGACATGGAGCTTCTGATAGATAGCTTAACAATAACTTTCTATGAACACAAATGATGCAAAC